>NJRP01001393.1:26219-36697 GCA_003063835.1 Aphaenogaster floridana
AGTGGGGGGGCTCATTTTAACGTCATTGTACGTCCCCCTCAAAATGACGAAATTTTGATTCTAAACATTTTTTCGTAGTGTGCTTATTTTTCGAGTTATTTGGCTGCCTAAGTTAAAATGGGTCACCCTGTATATAAAATAGATATGAAAAAATATAAATATTTTTTATAAGTATGTAATTAAATTAAATATATAATTTTAAATAAAAATTTGTAATATAAAAGTCCACTCTTGGCCAATATGTACGATTTTTTATTAAAAAAGAATCGTATATTTAAAAAATTAATTCAAACCATTTAAATTTGTTAATATTAACTGAGGAAAGATTGTAGTTCGTAGTGATTTTTACTGTCATTGGATTTATTTTATATTAATAACGTACATATTGTTGCTCAACGGAAACCGCGGGAAGGTGGTGGTCTCTTCCGTCAGGGGGAAAATGTAAAAAATTGTTAACAATTTATACTAAAAATGTTAGTAAGCATAATAATTTAAATATTTACATAATAATATATATTTCAGTTATTGCTATATTAAAACATTATTATGTAAATATTTAAATTATTATGCTTACTAACATTTTTAGTATAAATTGTAAACAATTTTTTACATTTCTCCCCTGACGGAAGAGACCACCACCTTCTCGCGGTTTCCGTTGAGCAACAATATGTACGTTATTAATATAAAATAAATCCAATGACAGTAAAAATCACTACGAACTACAATCTTTCCTCAATTAATATAAATAAATTTAAATGGTATTATGTTTGAATTATTTTTTTAAATATACGATTCTTTTTTAATAAAAAATCGTACATATTGGCCAAGAGTGGACTTTTATATTACAAATTTTCATTTAAAATTATATATTTAATTTAATTACATTCTTATAAAAAATATTTATATTTTTTCATATCTATTTTATATATATATATATATATATATATATATATATATATATGTATATATAAAAGCTTGCGGGAGAATAATGCCGCGCCGCGCATCGCATCGCCACTCGGATCTCGAAACTCGGGATCCGAAATCACATAGCTACAGCTCTAGCTCGTGGGAGAAGGAGACAGCAGGGCTGCGTTCAGAAATCCTACTCGATGGGTAGAGTAGCGTTTATTAACCAATCATGATAAAGAAATTTTTGTTCTTTTTGTCCTGATTGGTCAATAAAGGCTACTCTACCCATCGAGTAAGATTTCTGAACGCAGCCCAGATCGTCTGGCGTGACGTCAGACTCTCCTTCTTTTATCTCTACCGCTCGAAGCTTCTTCTTCTTCTTCTTCTATAGCTAGTCCCCCAAATGGATTTCCGAACTACTATTGTAGTTCATAGTACCACAATTTTGGATGATCCGAGGATCCGTACACAGCCTCGTCGGGGGAAGAAGAGGCAGTACTTCTTCTTAATTATTCTTTTTCAGCAATACAAAAGATTACTTTGTGTCGATCACAGCTGTCATCTTCAGTAACGAAGATCGGGATCGATGGTTTGGGTGGATGAAAAGAGTATTCATCTACGTCAGCATACAACCTAAGGAATGAGAGTTCCCCTAGGCAAAACTCGATACATATTTTTATAATACGATATCTTATAATTACTTAAGTAAAATGATTAACTAATAATAAAAAACAAGGATGATTTGCAATAATATACCTTTTAAATCTGGAGTGCAATTTTATTTAAGAACTTAATCATACACTTAATATTTTTATAGTTTAAATTAGCTAGTAGATAATTAATTGAGTATGGTGGATAAAGTTTATGTTCCATGAGTTCTCTAACAAATGTAGTTCTCTGTACATGAAAATTATTGCAAGACCAAAGAATAATAAGATGATAATTAATAGTTTCTCGAATAATATGATTAAATATTACTGACCAACTTTTTTCATTCAAATGTGAATTGGGAGAGCAATAAATGGAAATGATGATTAATGGTTTATTTGAAAAGCGAGGAACATTTAAAGCAATTGATACAAATTCCAATCCAAAATTAACAAGCAATTGAAGATGAAAAATTATAGGATCTAAGTTCTTTTTACAGAATATAGCAACACCACCCCCCAGTAAATTAACGTCTCTATCCTTTCTGACAGAGATATAAACTTTATATTCAATAGTGTTACGTTTATTAAGCCAAGTTTCTTGAATGCAGGTAATATCAAAATCATTAATAAAGTTTGAAAATTCAGGCAATTTACCAACTAATCCTCTACAATTCCATTAAACAAGTTTTAACATTTTTTGGAAAATTTAGGGCATATCGAAAGGAATCAAATTAATAATGCCTGACTAGATTTAAATTCTTTAATAAATTTTAGTTAAAATAATATATAATATTATTTAGAAGAAACTACTATTGATACAAAAAGTATATTATTAATTTGAGTGAATAGAATATAAATAATGTCTGATATCAGATAATTTTTGAAGAGGAGAAGTATTATCTTTATTGATCAAAAAATATAACTCTGTAAGAATAACCTCAATATTGGGTTTATCATTAATTAAATCAATCTCGCCTACGTTATCAAAAAATTTGCCTGAAGTTAAAGCTGAAATAGGATCCGCTTTTGATTTTTGAATTGAATTACATTCTATACTATCTGTAATGCTTTCATTGCTAGATGTTTCAATATTAAGTGTATATTTTTTATTAAGATTGTCCATAGATTTTCTGGTTTGGAATTTAGATGGAAGTTTGTTTTTAACCTCTAATAAACTAGGGTATTCTGGAAGTATATTTAAGTTTTTTGTTCTTCTTTTATTATATATGGAAGGGTGATTGGCATATTCATTTGTATGAATAGAATCCAATTTAGGAAATCTGTCCTGAGTGAAAACGGTGACAGAGTCAAGACTTGCAATGTCTCATGCTTTAAATGCCAAAGATTTACAAGCCTCGTGGACCTGAGATAATAGTTTAATATTGAGAGATTTAATTATTTTTCTTGCATTATACCTACTAACATTTCCGTAAGCCATAACAGAGTTTACTATTTTAAGATTTTCATAAATAGGACAGGAGAGATGAAAGGAGTAGTGGTCACCTCCGCAATTAATGCATTTTGATAAAGAATTAATACATTCCCGTTCCAAGTGATTTTGTCCACAACGAGGACAAGTTAGTTTACCTCTACAGGCAAGGGAGGAATGACCCCATTTAGCACATGTAAAACATTTTCTAACTCTATTAACAAAAGGGAGTACTTTGCATTTAACTCTCCATATGAACAAGTGTTCCGGCAATAGATTAGAAACAAAAGTAACTTTAATAGTTGCAGAATCCATCAATTCTTCGTGATCTCTGAGTCTAAATTTTAGTCTTTCAATTGAAAGTATATCAGTAGGTTCTCCCGACCAAGAGATACCCTCTTTGATTTCGTTTATAGATAAAGATGGATTGACACCTCTAACTATCCCCACTCTTCTGGTTTTGAAATTTGGAATATATGAAATCCAATTCTTTTTTTTTTCGCCCACGTGGGCGGGGGGGAAATGCCTACCGCATACCCCGGCGGCCGGCCACCGGGGTTATGTGGGGCTCGCACCCACTAAAAACTCCCCCTTCCTACAGGGGATCCGTCCTTTCCCTTAAGTCCGACCGGGGTTACCCGTTGGACACATGATCCCCCGGCCGGACAGGCTAGTCATTATTGACTCCGCCCTTACGGCATCCATCCTGTATGGCCCGGGGTGGCTGTCCTGCCCCCCGGGAACTCGAAAAATCGGCCCGTCCTGCCCCCGAATCCCCTATCCTGGGGAAGGGCGCAGAGCGGACCGGTGCCACAATTCGGGCGAGAGGATGGGAGGAGAGTAGGACTACGAGTGAAGCCCAGTTGCGCACAGTGATAATCGGACACAGCCAATCACAGCGCCTTCCAGAGGAAATCCTCTAGGCATACATCAATATTATTGGTGGTGTCCGATTATCACTGTGCGCAACTGGGATCCTCCCAGGACTACTCCAAGTCCATCCCCCCACCTCTCCACTACCCTCGGTGCGGGCTCCTCCCCCCGCGGCGGAGCAGGCGCAACCACCTGCCCGCCAGGGGGGTTCGGATAGGGGAGGGGGAGCCGAGTCCCCGCTCCCCCAAGTCCCGCAAACTGTCCCTGGTGCTAATTCCGCACCGGCCCCCTCCGGCAGAACTGGCAGAACCGCCGGTCCGCCGGGGCCGGACAAGAGAGGAGGAATCAAATCCCCGCTCTCCCGGGTCTCGCCGATCTCCATGGGAGTGGAGGACCCGACGGACGGATCCGTCTTCCTCCTCTTCCGCCGCGACGACGCAGGGCCGAGCGTCGGCGAAGCAACGCACGGCGCCGACCCCACTTGCACCGGTGGGGAGAACCCCGGCAAGCCGGGGAGCCTCGCGACCGGCTGCGTCGCAGTTCCTCTTAGAGGGGGGGGCTTACTAGGTGGGTTACACCCAGGGCCCCCCACTCTGTGTGAGGCCGGGAGGCCCAGGTCTGAACAGACCGGGCACTCTACCTCGGCGTCACACGTGCGCGCCAAATGACCCGCACGGCCGCACCGATAGCATCGGTCGGACCGGTCGGGAGCCGTCGCGCTACACCGGGCTCGGACGTGACCACCCCCTAGACACCGGTGACACAAGAGCGGGCGTGGGGGGAGCAACGCAACCGTCACCCGACCCCACCCCACCGAAATCCTTCCCGTCCGGGCGGTCCTAACCGCAGCTGCGGCCGGGCATCGCACCCAGGCGGATACCGGGCCGCGCGAGGCGCGTTGAATCTCCCCAACGCGTACCTCGTCGACCCGGCATCCCCCCGCCAAGGCAACAGCCTCAGCCACATCCGTTGGAATAACCGAGTCATCCAGGCCTCTAACACGCAATTCCGCGTGCTTCGAGGGCCTGGAGACCCGGACACTCCCCTCCTCGCCAAAGCACTCGGCCAAACGGTCCGCCAGCACGTCGGCTTTAGCCTCTGACTCGGGGCCGGGGACCTCAATGATGAGGCCCCCGGACATTGCTCGTCGTGAGCGAGGCTTCTCAATCCCTAGAGCCGCTCGACGAGCGGACCTGACGGCCTCGGAAAAGTTCGCCTCCGGGGCTCCACCGCGCAGGCTGAGGAGTACAGCCGCGGCACGTGGAGGTCTCGGAAGCGACACCTTCTTCTTTCCTCCCTTAGGAGGAGGTGGGATAGGCTGCTGTTGCGACGCGGGGCGAGCAGTCTGCCCGCGCTCCCGCCGCCGCGCCTTACGTCCCACCACTTGGGCCCACACCACTTCGTCCGCCACAACGGCAGACGAGGGGGGGCCCACACGTGCCCGTGCCACAGGAACGGACTCTCGGGCTGGTGCAATAGCACCCTTCCTCGCGGTGCCCGCGATCCGGATCGCTGTCGCGGCCATGGATCGCGTAGTCATAGCAGGGACCGGGGGGACGGGGGGAGCCCCGCGATTCCTTCTCCCATCCGCCGTCACCCTCTTCCCACCCCTGCCACGAGAAACCGCGGCAGGCGGGGCGCCGGGGCCGGGGGTGGAGGAGCGGCCTTGGCCGCACGCTCCCCCCTCCTTCCCCTACGCACACCAGCTCCCGCGATCCTCTCGGGAGGCAGCGCGCTATCACCGAGGGATTCGACTCCTTCGAGCGCAGTCAACCTCCCGAGGAAGACCTCGTGGGCGGAAATGAGCGCATCGATTTTGGCGATTAATTCGCCGCCACCGAGTGCGCCCACCCCGCCCGAGTCGAGGCCCACGGGTTCCACAGTCAGCGGATCCCCCCCGGCCGCAAGTGGACCAACGGGGGATCCCCTGTCCGGAGACAGTTCACGACGAGGGGGGCGAGGTATATGCCTCCACCCCCACCATGACCCCCTCCTCCTCGCGCCTAGCCGGCGCCGGCGAGAGTCCGACCGCGGGAGCGGGCGGAGCTTCCTCCGCGGCCATCAGGCGGCCCTTGAGGCTACGTACCTCCTCCTCGAAGGAATCCACCCTCTTCCGGAGGAAAGCGTTCGCCTTACTCAGCTTACTGAGGCGGGACTCGGGCGGATCCGCCCTCGCCTCGAGCTCCGCCACCACAGCACCCGCCTTGAGGCCCGCCATCCTCAGGGCCCTCACAAATGGGCCCGCTAGATTGCGGGATTTATCGGCCACCCGATCTACGTCCCGCAGGGCCTTACGTGCCTCGTCACGCAGAGCAGCCGGGTCCAGATTTCGGATCTGGTCCCGGATCTCGTCCTCCCGGGGAAGGCCACGCTTAGAGCGCGTATCGCACTCCTCGTCGTCAGGATCAAAGAATGCCTCCTGACTCCGAATGTCTAATTCTTTTTGGCGCAAGGCCAAATGCTTGGCCTTGGCCTTCAATATCCCGACGTATTCCCCGGTAGTCGGCGGTCTGCCGCGTTGCCGGGGTGCCGGAATCCGCTCGTAAGGGTCGGACGAATCCGAACCCAAGTCCGGTGGGATCTCTCTTCTCCGCTCGGCACGTCGAGTCTGGGCAGTGGACGGCCCAGCCGTGGTCGGAGCCGCGCCAACCCTCTTTTTTTGGGGACTACGCGACCGAGTCCTGCTGCGACGCAGAACCAGGTCGTCATCCCCGGACCTCTTCGAGAGGGAGAATTCGCCCTGGAGTGTCTCCACCTCATCTCTGGTCAATTCGACCGTTGGAGAGATGAGGTGGGCATCATCGTCTTCGGGGATGCTGACGCGTTGCCTGATCGGCAAATCGGCACGCTTGTCGCAGTGCTCCAGTACTACTACTGGAACCCGCGGCACCCCGGTACGACTCATTGCTCCCGTGCCGGGAGTTGCGAATCGTAACTGCTTCGCGATCGCTTTAGCCACCACGGAGCTCGCGGTCAACTCCGTGGATTGCCCATCGTCTGATGACGACGAGGCAGGCGCTGGGACGGTACGCCCGTTTCGCCGGCCCCTGGGTGTCCGAACAACCTGGGGCGGTACGTCTTTCTCTTTCCTTGTAGCCATCATGAAGAGAAAAGGAAGTCGGTTTTATATCGGAGTGTCCTTCTCCTAGGTCGGTTGGTTGCCACACCTGTCGAGCCCGACCTACCCGGGATGGGATCCAATTCTGAGGTAATTCAGATCTAGATTCCACTAAAAGGTTTGCATCTTGGAATGTCTTTAAATATACACTAATCACATTTTTACCTATCTTTTTAATTTTAGAAATATTATTAAATTTAAGGCATAAGTTTTTACCAATAGACATAGGATGGAGGTTACCAATATTCTGAGAAATGTCAACCTTATCATGATTGGACTCCAAGAAAACAACAAATGGAGGCAAAGAATTAACTGAATATCTATTTTCCATCTGAGATTCCAAATATTTTTTATGTTCAGAACCAGTTGGGGAAGAGGTCCCTTCACCGATTTTAAGATTATTTATTATGTTTGGAACTTCCAGTTAACTAGAGGAAATTTTATTAGTAATTAAATTATTATCCTTTTTGGAAACGCTAGTTTCAGGAGGGGAACCCTCCACTTCAGATCTGGTGCGTTTTCTTTCGGTTGTAGTAGCTTCAATATTGTCGCTAATAATAGGCTTAGGTTCAGGGGATTTACCCTTCTTTTGTTTTTTGGTCATATTTAATATTTAGAAGGAAATAAAATTCCCAAAGATAATTTCCACCATACAATAACTATGGTTATAAGTCTTTTTCTGATTTTCGAATAACAATTTATAAACAATAATAGTAATTGTGGCGGTCCTGTCCGACCGCACAGCAAAACGCGCGCGCGAGCGGCGCACTCACACAAACAACGCGTTCGCGGGAAGGCTTTCCGCGAAAACGCGACAGCCACCCCGGTCACCGACAGGTGGCCTAAGCGCCAAACATTATCTCGCAATTAAAAACAAAACAGAGCGAGATATAAGGACGCCCACGGAGACACCGAGCATCTCCTGTCGAAGCAAGAGAACTATCTTGGATCGAGATACCCTTTGCTATCGATAGAAGCGTATATCTTTTGTAATCACCGACGCCGGAGGACAGCCAACCTGCCGCCACACGGGGGAGTTGAGAGCGGAGGCGTCACGCCAGCGGAGCCGCTTCAGAGGCCGACAAGGAACACTACCAGCTACCGCTCACCGCCGGATCCGTTCCAGCTGCCAAGCAGAGGCGACGCCTGCGACTGCTCACCGACTGAGCCGTCTCTCCAGCAGTCCAGCGAGGCTGAGGTCGAGGGAGAACAGCTGCTCGAGTGGAGGCTGATTCCACTGGAACAGGAGCCGATCCGACGCACTCGACCTCCGCGGAGCTCGCTGAACGGCTGGGACATCCGTGTGAGGCGTCCTACCTCTCCACGATTGCGGGCGATTTCGCAGCCCCTCCGACGGGAGCAAGCCACGCAGACGGGGCAGGAGACGGACCCGGAGTGAGAGCCTTCGTACACTCCGCCGGGAACACCGTCCGCGCCACGCAAGCGGGAAGATCCTGCCAACACACCGCGTAGCGCCAACGGAAGAGAACCAGTAGACTGGTGGGGTCCACCACGCTACACCTCCGCGGCCCCGCGGATTGAGTGGCGCGAACGAACGCGCCGATAAGGCGCTCGCCCCCCGTGCAATCGGCCCTTTTCAGGGCCACCATAATCCATCGCGAAACGGGCTCTTCCGAGAGCCTCGCACACATACATACACACTCTGTACATAGACACAGACTCACACACCCACATACACACTCTGTACATAGACACACGTGTAAATACATACAGTACTAAAATAAATATAAGTAAGCGAATTCTCCGTTGAGATTTTTAGCTCTTCCTGGAACACGCAGGGGCGTACTCCTCATCCTAAGAGCCCACAGTAATCATACACCAAAGAATATTTCTCAGGACTAATTTAGAAAATAAGAGTGAAGAAAAAGGACCTTTAAAAAAAAAAACACAATTCATTTCCACAATTAATAGATAGCAAACAATACATAAGTTTATACCCTAGATTGATTTTCAGTGTCGATTGACTCGTACTCAGAGATAAATGACAATAACAATTTAAATGTTATGAAAGGTTTGTCCTTCACCTTTCAATAATAAGCAGCTAAGTGCCGCGGACAGACAAACATTGGGTATATAAGAAATTAGAGCGTTTCGATGTTATGGACTGAAATCGGTTCAAATATTTCAACCATAATACAAAAGAAAAATTTATACTAATATCTCTAGTCGAAAGAATTATAAACTAATAGAATTTGAATATTAAAAATAATAGAGAGAACGAGAAACAGAAATGAACAATAAAAGCTAGATTTATATAAATGTGAATTCCAACAAATAATGAAAAAGAAAAAGAAGTCACATACATAAGGAATAGATCAGTACACCAAATACGTAGAATCTTTAAGTAAGCTTATATAAAACAAAAAAAAACTTATGAGTTATAAGAACATAGAAAATGTTAAAAATATGAAAGAATAATAATTGCAACAATATAGAAAAGAGAAAGAATATATCACTTAATGAAATTCAAATATTTTTGTTTCTAAATGATAAGACAGGGCATAACAAGTGATATAATGGGTAATTCACCTATTTATAAAGTTTCATCAATAATATAGTAATCTAACATTATAAATAATAATTAAATAAGGAGAAATTTTAATTGGCAAAATCTCATAACATACCAGCCATTAGTAAAAATATTTGACTCAAAAATATATTACAAAAGTCCCATTACACAAAACTGTAACCATGAAGAATGAAATAGAATTATCACTAAATATAATTGCGAGACTAAAGATTAAAGATTAATTATTACATTCTCCTTGACACAAACATAATAGAAGACAATAAAATAAAATCATCATATTTAATATAGTTAGCACGAGTTCAAATGAATATGCACAAATATAACAAGGTATATCATCGAAAACATTCGATGTAAAAGAAAAAGGCAAATATTGAAAAGCATTATACCAAGAATACTAAAGATCGAATTTTGCTTCAGGGAGACTCACCATAACCCCAGAAGTAGCCGAAAAATAATTGAAAGTAATCTTTCTTTGTGGTCCTTGGCCTGAATTCAATGTCCGTCTTTCCTTTCGGGAAATCAAAATAGATGCTCTTCCTCGTCGATATTCAGATATCAAATTATCCGCGCAGAACGCAAGAAGCGATTTTGTTCAGCAAAAAATCCGAGTGTAGCTTATTTCCTCGATGAAAAATCCATCAATCCCTGCAGTATAACTCCATAACTCAGATAGTGGAAGAAACAACTCGACTAGAAGAGCTTATAAAACGATGACGAAGCAGAGTGGACCTTACTCTGCGACGGTTGACGACGGAATCAGATACCGCTCGAAGCTAGCCGAAGCGCGAGCGTACGCGGCGTGGGGTCACGTGGGCTCATGCCTTCCCCCTCCACATGCTGTTAGCATCATAGACATAGTATAACTAGACCGAGCGTGACCTCAACAAGGTTAGGTCCCCCCCCAAGTGGATTATTGATATTTTTTCTTTTACCAATCGATTGGTGGTC
>NJRP01001396.1:0-10558 GCA_003063835.1 Aphaenogaster floridana
TGTTTGGGAAATCATGCGTTTCGTATGTACGTAGCGCGTTGCTCTCGACGATTATTGCAATTTGGTTATACGGGAACAAATTTTTCGTATTTGTTCTATTTGCGCCAATTCTTGCGTCGTTCCGTCATAAGTAAGAAGGCGCGACTTCATCGCGTGAGAGGGCAAAGCCCGCTCTCATCTTGGCAAAAAGTGAGTGACGTGATTTTCATTCGGCTCGATATATACGGTTAAAAGGAAAAGGAGAGGAAGAAATAAATAAATAAATAAATGTATATATATATAGTTGATAAAATATATTTAAAATTATCGAAAAATACGAATGTAGAGAAAAAACGAAATGAGATAGACGAAATGTAGAGAGGTTATATTGATGAGCAAATCAAGAATTGGATGATGTGTAAATGTAGGAATGGTTGATAAGTGGAATGACGTAGATAGATAGATAAATAGATAGATAAATAGATAGGTAGATAAAAAGGAGAATTGTTTTTTCACGATAATACATAAAAATATTGAAATGTAAAATTCAGAGAAGAGATTGAATAATACGGAGAAGTTATATCCGTTGCAAATTAAAGATTGAATGATACGTAAGTGTAGAAATAAATATGAAGTAACAAGCACAGAATGACGTAATGTTCAAGCAGAGAGAGAAGTGGTTGTTATTGCGAATAGTTATTTGACAAATTACAAAGCTGTTGGAACAAGTAATAGATAGGTAACCGAAAAAAAGTAATACAAAGAGATTCAATTAAATGGAATAAGTTAATGAGTGAATCATAGTTAGATAAAAAAGTACATGTATGTTTGTGCACGGAATTAAGGCTGCGGTCCATTTGACGTTACAAATGCTTTGAAGCGTTCTTCTTCTTCCTTTTAACAAAGAAAGAAGGAGAAGAAGAACGCTTCGAAGCATTTGTAACGTCAAGTGGACTGCAGCCTAAGAATATAATATAGTGAGGTTATAAGACAGAGAAAGAGGAAACGAGCGAGCGAGAGAGAGAGAGAGAGAAACAGTGATTTATTATTTTGGGTGAGTTTTGGATTGAATAAAAAAGAAAATGGTTATATAACGTATCGAAAGAAAATAGAAAACAAAATGATAACGAAGTTCTGTCAATGAAAATATTAAGGCTGCGTTTGGAAACCACCCGAGGTATCTCAAGTCATTTTATCCTGTCATTTTATCCTTGTTTAAAGCCCGGTCTACAATTGCGTAAACGTGGTTGTAAGCGGTTGTAGTTGTAAGAATCATGTCGATAATTCTTCTCAAATTCAACTGTGATTGGTCAATTTCTTACAACTACAACCGCTTACAACCACGCTTACGCAATTGTAGACCGGGCTTAACATTCGGTGAACAACAAGGATAAAATGCTACATGGGGGCACTCGGGTGATGTTTTCGAATGCAGTCTAAGTAGTATAATTGCACATAATTATAATGATCTGCCTAATGAGCCTACAAACAGAATGACGTGGTAAAGTTATAAAATAGAGAATGATAGGAGGGGAAGTGAAATTTAGTTTTGTTCTTTGGCAAATTTATCTAAAATGTGTAGGAAAAATTCAATAATAATTTATTAAAAAGGATATATAAATTAATCTAGTGTCAGATATTGGAAAAGATAAAATTATACACAAAAAGTCATTTATAGACATGACTTTTCATTATTTGTGTGTGCCTAATTGCATTATCACACACAACTTTATCACCTAATAATATCTTTAATAAAATTTTGCAAATAACTTGAATTCAGTTTTGACTTTTTATGATATTTTGTTTATACATAGTTACACGATTCGAGAGTATTTATTATATCAAGTGAAATTCTTAACTGTTCAAACTTCGATATATTATTTTGTAAGCAAAAAGAATAAAAATTTCTACATGTTTTGGATAATTCTAAAATGATGTCATAATGTGACTATTTGCACTAACATTCCCTTTATGGAGACATTTTTTATCACCACCAATGATGCAAGCGTCTTTCTATAATTTCTTATTTTGAATATATATATTGAATGTATATTGTGATTTCGTTTACACATATATACATATGTATGTATATGCATCTCATATGCTTGCGTGCGTAATAGAGTTTAAAAATCGCATAGTAACCAATGATTTTGGAATATACTTGTGTAATCTTTGCAATCTTTATCAAACTCTTGTTTGGATTGTAACACAATAATTTATATATTGAGTTAATCAAATTTATAATTATGACAATCTAGATATAAACATATGATTGTTTTATTGCATAATATCCATTAATTTTTACAAGTTATGAATTCTTAATAGTAACTAGCAATTATAATTTGAGCTGTATATATTTCTAGCTATAACTAAGAATATAATTAACTGTGCAAGTTATTTCAAAGTTGTATTAATACATTGGCCGATTATTTTTTTATTTATCTTAATATTTGTAAAATTTTTATATAGATACTTGAAGGATGAGCAGGACAAGGGAACAAGCGGGTCCGTCCAAATCATCAGGATCTGCAGGCTCTACTGAAGAGAAAGAAAAAGATGAGAGAATGTTCGAGTGTAATATCTGTCTGGATACCGCAAAAGATGCAGTAGTCAGTATGTGCGGTCATCTGTTTTGGTAAATATTTCTTTGATAATAATGTAGCATGTCAAAGAATGAAATATTACCTATGATTTGAATAATATAAGTGATAATAATGCAGTTGGCCATGTCTGCATCAGTGGTTAGAGACCAGACCTACTAGGCAGGTTTGTCCAGTATGCAAGGCTGCTATAAGCAAAGACAAAGTCATTCCATTATATGGACGTGGTGCTACAAAGCATGAAGATCCAAGGTATAACTCGTTTTTTTGCCAAATTTAAAAACTGAATTATTAATTTTTTTTACTTTAACAAGGAGGCCACCAGAGATTGTCTTCTCGGATTTCGCCGAATTTAAAATATGTTGTAGTGCTACATCTCCACTAATGGATGGTAAAGCCACTCGAAAGCATTCGCTAGAAAATCGAGTTTGAAGTTTTTCATGTATTATACCGTATATATCGGGAGATTTTAATACCTTTCGAGCTCAGCGGCGTAGCTGGGTGCGTAAAGCACTTGGCTACAGCGAGAACGATGCATGTTGCAGATTTAAATTCTACTTTTTGCAAATTTTTTTAAAAATCTTTGTGCACTGATTATTGTGTAACATGTGGTAAAAAATGAGCATTTATATGTTTTAAAAATTTTCTATTAAACATTTCCGAACGTAAGAAAGGAATAAGAAAGAACTAAAAAAGAACTAATAAAACAAGCACATTAGTTTTCATATTTGTTACAATATATTTTAGTACATAATATTTTATTACTTATCCTTGGACTTCTTGGAATGTTTGGATGGTTACATGTTTGTGAATGATATTTATCATGTAAAACGTATAATTTCTGCACAATGAGAACATTTTATAAATCCGACATTTTTACAATTACGCGGTTTTTTAATATTGAAATTGGGAAATACACTTTATTGACATTTACAAATACAAGTTTTTCGTTGATTGATTGCAACGTGTACTATGCGTATAATAACATTGGTTTAAAAATGCTTTTGAAAAATGTAGTTAACATCTGTTGCTGATCATATAACACAATGTATAGAGATAAATTTTTGGCAACAGTACAAATGAAAAAGGAAGTACAAATTTTATTAACCATTTGGAAATATTTATAATAGGAAATATATTTAAAAACATATAAATGCTCATTTATTCACAATATGTTACACAATAATCTGTGTATGCAGATTTTAAAAAAAAGTTGCAAAAGGTAGGATTCGAACCTGCAACATGAAGCGTTCTCGCTGTTGTAGCCAAGCGTCTTACCCGCTGAACTCAAAAGATGTCAAAAACTCGCGATATATAAGTTACACGAAAAATTCAAACTTTCTGGCGAATAGAAAGAAACACAAGGGCATTGGGAGTTGACGCAGTTAACATTGCGTAATTAAATACCAAGATCTTATTTTATTTAAAAATTTAATTACATAAAATAACCTTCAGTACGTTTCGGCTCCAATGAGCCATCCTCAGCAAAAAACAGCTCCAACTTCCTCTTAATACCGCATTATTTTGTGCACTATGCTGCGATCCTCAGTACAAGAAAAATGTTGGCAATTTTTATATTCCACGTTGTCCAAAAACAGTTACAAAGCTAGATGGAAACCCATGACTGTATACGTTAAAAATTGTGGAGTTAAATGCAACGTATATGAAGAATCAATTTCATTCTCCGATCACTCATTTCACTTACCTTAGGCTCGCAGCAAAGCGCACCAACACCGCAAAACGTCGATTCATTGTAATAATTTAAACAGTAATATAAACGCAATAAAGACAAATAAAATATAAAAAGAAGATAAAAAGTAACCGGAATCACAATATGTCATTTTTAGTCAAATTAGTCAGTGTTAAAAACGTGAAAAAGAAACCGATAAAGTTAACGAAATAAAAGAAAGTCTATACAGTTAAACGTCAGATGATAAAATGACATGGAAATAAAATCAAACGTTCAGCTCGAAGAACAATAGGTCAACTGACAGAATAAAACAAAGAGCAGTAATGTTTATAAATTATTAAGTAAAGTCATGTAAGCATGGTTCAAGCCTTCCATATCTGTTTTCAAATTTATGCTGTTATTATTACAAATAATGTGTCATTCATCATTTCAGATACTAAACGTTTATTATAATTTCGCTCAACATCCAGAATCCCGATTTCCTCCCAATCAAAATCTGAGATGCATCCTATGATCCGTGATTACAGAATGAGTGGCAGTATTTTTTCGGATATGATTGCGGTGTTCTGTAAGTCTCGTTTTTAATTGCCTGCCTGTTTGACTTATATAGGATGCATCACAATTTTTACAAGTTATTTTATAAACTACATTCTTTTTAGATGATTTCGGGAGGGGATCTTTGTGTACTGTAATGAAACTACCTAATTTATTCATGCTAAAAAGGGAAATTTTTTGTTTGGAACCTTTTACAATACCTTTAAATTTATCCGAAATAGTCTGAACATATGGTACAATGAACCAACGTGTGTTCACTCCAGAATCAACCGTTCCTATGTTAGATTGATTGGTAATCTTTTTATTAATAATTAAAGATTTAATTCTATTATTCATAGTTTTAAAAATTAATTTCAAAGGATAATCATTCTCAAGTAGAATTCGAACAACAAACTCCAAATTTTTTTAGTGGAATTCTGGATGTGATAGTAAAAATGCTTTATCAACCATGCCCATGATTGTGCCTCTCTTTTGTGAGAGTGAGTGCTGGGATAAAAAGTTAAGAAATCTACCCGAAAAGATCTTGGTATTTAATTACGCAATGTTAACTGCGTCAACTCCCAATGCCCTTGTGTTTCTTTCTATTTTCAAGTTTTAATTATCGGGAGTTTTTACTTTTAGTTTACTTTTCATTTCTGGCGAATGTTTGAGAATTTCATCAAGTGACTTTACCATGCATTAGTAGGAGTATAGCATTACAACATATTTCAAACTCGGCGAAATCCGAGAGAACAATCTCTGATGGTCCCCTTATAAGATTATGTAAAAAAAATGTATATCATGTTAAATAATATAATATAGGTTTAATCACACACAGCAAAATACAATTTGTTTCAGGAACAATGTGCCACCACGCCCGGCCGGTCAAAGGTCAGAGCCAGAGGCCAATGTCGGCTTTCCCGGCTTTGGTTTCGGCGATGGTTCCTATATGTCGTTCGGCATTGGCACTTTTCCATTCGCTTTCTTTACATCGACTTTTAACTTTGGAGAAACACGACCAAGCGCAGGTAACATTTGTCAGATTATGTAAGATTAAAGAGAAGGATGCAATTGCAAAATCATATCAATAGGACAAAACTGCTTGTCTTTATGTTTTTTTTTCTTATATGATGGCTGCATTTTGATCAATGAATTGAATAAGTTCTTTCTAAATTTCAATTGTAATTTAAAAAAATTAATTTTTTGTAACTTTTATCGCTTGTATCACTTTCGATAAATTATAATTTTTTTAAACCGAATGATCGAGTCATAGTTCCTTCATTTTTGAATAGATTAAAGTAAATTATAAAAATTGGTTCTACGTCTCTCAGTGTATTTTTCAAGAAAAAGACACAAAGGTAAAGAAAACAAGTTTACGGGAAAGAATGCTTCAAAGGTTTTAATTCTATTTGGCGTTACAATCTCATATTCCTTGCAATGCTTTATCTTCTTTTTCTTCCTCTCCCCCATCTCCCTCTCTCTCCCTCTCCCCCTCTCCCTCCCCCTCTTTCTCCCTCCCCCTCTCTCTCCCTCTCTCTCTTCTCAAATTAAAGCTAAATAGACAGATAGAAGATTTGACATCAATCTATCAAATATATATTGTCAATCTATCAATATATTGTTATGGAAGGTTGCAGAAGATTATTTCCAAAAATAAAATAAATCCAAAATATTTTTGGTTGTGTTTCAATGCGTATTTCATGGTGCTTATTACATATTGGTTTTCATTGATGTTTTCATCATTGTTGAGTTTGTTATCGTTTTTATTAATATTTTAATATTTTTATCATTAATATTTTGTACTTACATTATACAGTTTAGTTTATACTTATAGGTGTCTGATAATAATCGTATCATTTCTTGTGGGTAGGTAGAGCGGCTCAAGCTAAATAGAAATGTTCTTTACCGTTTTGTGCAATTTTCTCAATAATGGATGAGAGATTAATTAATAAAGATTTACGAATGAGCGTGCATCCGCGCGGTTCAGCGAGACAACCCAACATTATGCATCATTCAGTTGTTAGAAGCGCGTTCCTTCTTTGCGCGTAGCAATGCCTTGTCACGTACGTAGTAATCGCAATCGGCGCGTAATGCTGTTTTTCGTTACGCGCTTAATCTAACGAAGGGACCTTCCGGATGAATCCCCATGGAGCGGAATAGCGTAACGCGGAACGAGAGCGAAACCAATCACGATCCCGTGGAAAAGTATTTTATTTTTTACCTAACGTTTTTCATTTTTGTACCAAAATTTTAATTTATCATAAATATTTGTATTTCAAAATTACTTGACGATACAAAGTACGATTTTTCAAGCGAGTGGTAATTAAAAATAATTTGATTTCATTAAGGTCTTTGTTCAGAATTTGAGGTAGCGCAAATAAAGAAATGATAGTTAATCTATTTAGACAAAGAATTTATTTCACAAACCTAGAGATGTCCGCAACTGTGCTAAAAATCACGAGTTTAGAAGCTGCTTACTTTTTCGAAAGATCGCTTACGACTGTCGTGATAAGTTCCGCGACGTTAGTCGGCTAGAGGAAACGAAAAACGTGCGTATCGCTTATTGGAGCCGAGGCGAGCGGGGGTAGGCGACCGTCCTCTATTGTGAATATACAGAGGTGTTAAAAAGCGATATATTTCAATATCGATCTAGAGAAATAGATAAAGATCTTAAAGAGCGACGGTTAACTATAGATTTGTCGGAACAGTCTTTATTAATTAATTTCTTATTAATTATTGAGAAAATCGCAAAATGGTAGAGAACTTTTCTACTCATAAGGGGAACACCAGAGATTGTCCTCTCGGAATTCGCCGAGCTTAAAAAATATATTGTAATACTATACCCGTACTAATACGTCGTAAAACCATTCGATGCAACTCTCAAGCATTCGCGAGAAAATGGAGTTTAAAGTTTTTCATGTACTATATATACCGCGAGTTTTTGATGCTTTTCGAGATCAGCGGCGTAGCCCAGTACGTAAGGTGCTCGGCTACTACGACGAGAACGTTGCTTGTTATGGGTTCAAATCTTGCTTTTTGCAACTTTTTTTTAAAATCTGCTTGCACAGATAATATTAAAACAACCGTGTAATTGTAAAAATGTTGCATTTATAAAATGTTCTCAATGTACAACAATTTTATGTTTTATATGTTTTTATGATAAATATCATCCACAAGCATGTAACCTATCTAAAGATTCCGAGGAGTCCGAGGATGAGTAATAAAATATTGTTGAAATATATTGCGACAAATATAAAAATTAATATGTGCACTTGTTTTATTAATTTGTTTTTATTTTTTCGGTTCCTTATATTCGGTCCACATATTCGAAAATGTTCAATAAAAAAATTATATAAGAAATATTTATAAATGGATATAAATGCTCCTCTATTTATTCATAATATCTTTTACAATAATCTGTGCAAGCAGATTAAAAAAAAAGTTGCAAGAAGCAAGATTTGAACCCGTAGCACGTACCGTTTTCGTCGTATTAGCCGAGCGCCTTACGTACTGGGCTATGCCGCTGATCTCAAAAAGTATCAAAAACTCGCGGTATATATGGGGCATTATTTATGATCCACCCAAATTCTCAAAGTTTTCCGATTATGCTGAAATTTGCACAAATTGTAGTTTTATTAAAAGTAAAATCGTTGCCTGAATTGAAGCTCTAAAGCCTAGTTGAAGCTTTAAAGCAGATCAACTAATGACGGCTGAAGTGCTGAAAGATAAATTTGCAAAAGCGATGACAGTGCCACAGACACAAAAATATCACAGTGTTATTTCTGCTGACGACAAAACGCTCATATTTAAAAGATATTCCTCAGCAACAGAGAGTTACGTTTTTCCTAAAATTAACACGAAAAAACGATTTAAAATTCAAAAGAAAACGTAAGTTAATCACTCGTCGAGTGTATTAATATTGATAAACGTCCCTGCTTTTTAAACTCCACTCTGTTTTTTCTTAATGATTTATTTTGATCACCTTTATACTCTCCCTCTTCGTTTAGTGAGTAATTTGTCAGACATCTTATATGTATGTATGTACACTGAAAAAAAATTTTGTTGAACATATTCAACCGCACCATTTTGTTGAGTCAAATAATTTTTTTTTCGTTCAACAAAAATTTTTTTTTAATGTATATATACATGTATGTATATATACAGGGTGGACCATTTTAATCAATACACGCGATTATCTTCCGAACTATTCGTTATTCGAAAAAATGTTTTAAGTAAAACTTACTTTGTTTCGAGGGAAATATCTTATGATAGACACAGGTTTTTTCTAGGTGAAGGTATTCCTGAGATTTCAAGGTAACCTTCGTTTTTTTAAATGTTATCACATGATTTTCTTTATATGATATATTTTCTCCAGTTATTTGGCATATAAAAGTATCAAAGTAAAGTTATCAAAAAATCAATAGTTTACAAGATATTTCATATTTTATTCTGGCATATTTTGACATGAAATATAAAATATCTTGTAAACTATTTATTTTTTGATAACTGTACCTTAATACTTTTATGCATAGAATAATGGGATGAATCAATTGATGTGAGGAAAACACATGGTTGCTTTTCAAACAAATATGTAATTGCATATTGCAAATGGAATAATTTATTTTTAAAGTAACCATGTGTTTTCCTCACATCAATTGATTCATCCCCTTATTCTATGCATAAAAGTATTAAGGTACTGTTATCAAAAAACGAATAGTTTACGAAATATTTTACATTTCATGTCAAAATATGCCAGAATAAAATATGAAATATCTTGTAAACTATTGATTTTTTGATAACTTTACCTTGATACTTTTATATGCCAAATAACTGGAGAAAATATATCATATAAAGAAAATCATGTGATAACATTTAAAAAAACGAAGGTTACCTTGAAATCTCAGGAATACCTTCACCTAGAAAAAACCTGTGTCTATCATAAGATATTTCCCTCGAAACAAAGTAAGTTTTACTTAAAACATTTTTTCGAATAACGAATAGTTCGGAAGATAATCGCGTGTATTGATTAAAATAACCTACCCTATATACTAGCTTTTTCGCCCGCGTTTCGCGCGGGCTCAAAAGCCAGTCCTTTATATTTAAACTTTAAATTTAATTTTTCTAAATCGCCAGTAGTAATAAACATATGTGATAAATTTTTAAGTCGACCCAACTGGCAAGAGATGGTATTCTATTAATTATCACGTATCAATCATACGGATTGTCAATTGTGGTTCTCTACGTGTAATAAATTTAATATTAATAAATGCTAAAGCATCTATTAGATTCTCCCCCCTCCCCTCAACACCCTCCCATCTAATAGATGCTTTAGCATTTATTAATATTAAATTTATTACACGTAGAAGACCACAATCCGTATGGTTGATACGTGGTAATTAATAGAATACCATCTCTTGTCAGTTGGGTCGACTTAAAAATTTATCACATATCTTTATATTTAAGTTCAGCCTTTTAGCCCGCGCTTTGCGCGATGATTTTTTAACCGTAGACGGTGTTTTTTCGACGAATAGTTTACCGGGAAAAAAAATGAAAAAATGAACCTTTTTCTGAAAACTGTATGGGGGTCCCTTGACCACGGGCTCCGACTCCTTCCAAAAACCGTCTACGGTCTAAGTTAGAGTATCATGAGAAAGTATACCAAATTTGATGGTTCTATATTGAAAACTGTAGATTTGCACGCGCGCGCGCGCACACACACACACACACACACACACACACACACACACACACACAC
>NJRP01001410.1:0-10693 GCA_003063835.1 Aphaenogaster floridana
GACAAATACAAATTCTTACAATCATACATTTCCATTCACGTTTAGTAACAAATCATTAGTAATAATGCACAATAGGAAATGTTATAAAATGTTAGTAGAACGTGCTTCAGCGAACGCAGTCGAATTCAAAACGTTTCAAAATTTTTTAAAAAAGTTTAACACAATCGATTATAGTCCGCCTAAACAATTGACCAATCGATAATCGGTCCCGCAAACAATCGGAGAAATACAATCGATTGCGGCGAAAATTTCATCGATTAGCGTTGCAATCGATTATAATCGCC
Organism: Aphaenogaster floridana; assembly: GCA_003063835.1. NCBI lineage: Eukaryota > Metazoa > Arthropoda > Insecta > Hymenoptera > Formicidae > Aphaenogaster > Aphaenogaster floridana. The sequence continues at coordinate 285 of NJRP01001410.1, forward strand.
CATCTCTACTTGTGGGTGCATCGTGCACGTCCTACGGCGAATGCCGGTATACGGCCGCTTTAACAGACAGATCTGTCTGCAAACATAAGATATTTTCGCGTGCGTTCTGAAAACGCAGCAATTACCCCATGTAATTGCGCCACCGAATGCGCCCCGAATGCCTATTGAGCGCGCTATGATCGTTGAGCGTATTCCGGTACATTGAGTGGGTGGAACGCCATATTATGAGCCGAATATATCCTTTTTCGGATCGCTCCTCGCTCGGCGTGCGTTCACTCGATGGTCGCGCGGTCGCTCCGTTTACCCGAGCGTATCCCTCGAGAGTCTCGAGACAGCGCGTGCCGCCAGTGTAAACAAATGTAAGGTGGCTCGCGCTTAGGATCCGTCATCAGCCGTCCAACGCAGTGACTCGGCGGTACGCCGCCAAGTTGACATCTCGTCTGGAAAGCGGTTAGGCCTCAAAGTAGTAACCTACACTCGACACACAACACACTTATTTTGCGCAAGCACGGTCATAATGTTGAATGCGAGTCCCGCGGAGGTGCCGAGGTCCGAGCTTACGGAAGTATTATTGTTTAACGTAAGAAGGTGTCGATAAAGGTAGATAAGATAAGAAGGAACCCCCAAACACACAAATATGACAATTATGTAAGTGTCAACAGAAAGGATCAACATGTTGAGTCGCAAACTCGCCAGAAGGCGAGACGTTCGTGGTGCGCTGTGATGTTCAATACGTGCGTGATGATCCGCGTGGCCGAGGTCGCACGTGGTACCAGTTGTAATACAGAACGTCGAATTCTGCGTACGGTCCTTCCGCCGTTATAACGCACGACAGGGATCTCAGATGCCGACGATCATGGCGCAGAAGGAGAGCGAGAAGTATCCGCTTCATAGATGTATATTTCAAGGGGACGTGAAGACGCTGAACACGTTGATCAGGACACACGATATTATCGAAAAGGATAAACAAGGTTTGTTTCAATGCTGGAGCAAGAATTTAGGTTTGTTTTCTGTTCCTGAACCAGCTGCGCTAGTTCAGAGTTCATCTTACTCTACATTGGAAGGAACTAGTGCAGCCAGCTCAAGAACAGAAAACAAACCTTTTATTCCAAATACGTTTCGTATATCTCTTATTCACGTGTACAAATGAAGACGATCATAATATGTGATATAATAGAGCTTAATTTTTAACTCTTATGCTTTCTGTTATAGGAAATTCACCTTTGCATTTAGCTGTGATGTTAGGAAGAAAAGGTATGGATTCTGTCCTATTTCACTACATTGTACTTAAACATGTGTCAGATATTAAAGCCATAGGCCCATATTCTGAACGCACTTTTATCAATAGACATGCTCATTTATTTCTGATATTCTATAGTATATCTGTATCTCAGAGGTAAAGGATCGTATGTCCACTTTTTGTCCAAATTGAGTTAATACTTTTTCCAATATACCAGGAGCTTAAACTTTAATATAGTTATGTCCATTACGACTAGTTTCTAGTTTCTTTTATTTTATATCTAAAAAAATACACTCCTTATTTAAAACTTTAAACCCTGTTTTCTCTAAATTTATAATAATGGATATACGATTCTTTACTTCTAAAGTACAGATATATAACGTAAACTATATGCTGAATGCGCACATTTATCGAAAAAGAGAATTCAGAATAGGAGCCATAATATAGTATAAATTGATAATTTGTTTGCAAAATTTATGTTGAAATTTTTTACCCAGATGCTCGGTTCGAACTGCTGCTACAAAATATGAAAAATAATTGTTAAGTTGAAATAGATTTAACATATACTTTTGTTTTGTTATATTGTAGAATGTGTTCAATTACTGCTTGCACATGGGGCACCTGTAAAGGTGAAGAATCTAGCTGGTTGGAGTCCATTGGCCGAAGCAATCAGTTACGGAGATAGACAAACCAGTTTGTATAAAATAAAATAATAAATTTATACATTTAGTGTGCTATTTTGATAAGAAAGATTATATACAGATTATAAAAAGGATTTAAGTTTTAACTTTGTTTATATTTATATTTTGTGTATTTTATTGTATATAGCAAATCATGTTTACACAAAGTATTTCACTTCTATAATCAAATTAATTAGCTGTTCAAAGTAGTCAGTTACTCAGTTAAACAAATCCTAATATAAAGCATTAATTTTTGTAAGTTATACATGAACATGAACACGCAAATGATCTAGTAGAAGTGATATATCGTATATTTGATTTTATAATTATGATATGTAAGAGTAAGTTATGATATTTAAAATTTTTTCATAGTATCATCTTTAGTACGTAAATTAAAGCAACAAGCAAGAGAACAAATGGAAGAAAGGAGGCCGAATTTAGTTGCTGCGTTGCATCAAATGGGCGATTTTTATATGGAATTAAAATGGGATTTTCAGAGTTGGGGTAAGTTTCTTTATGCGCTTTTCTTGGTTTTTAATTGCATGATTAGTTTCATTGCAGAATTACGTTGTTTATCACAGTGTATGCACCTGGAAAGGTGGATAGCAACAATCAGAATATTTATTTCCGTGAATATGGTATCAATTGTTCTGTTCATTCTTTCAGTACCGTTAGTTTCGAGAGTGTTGCCGTCAGATATATGTAAGATCCATAAAAGTGGGGCTTCAATTAGGATGGACACGACTCTTGTAGACTTTAACGACATGAGGTGGGAGAGGGGTGACATATCTTTCATCTTCAATGGTGACCAAAAGCCTAGCCATTCATTGACTGTCCTCGACAATAAAGCCAAACTTTTCCAAAGAGTGAGATATGAGGTTAACAGTATATTCAAATTCATCTGTTTTCTTTACGTTTATGTATTTTTACATGTATAGTATGCAAAAAAGAAACTGTTTTGTATGTACCTATGAATTTTATTTTTTATATATAATGAAAACTCTAGAACTTTGATAGAGATGCTCTAATATATATATATAATAATAAACATGTGACTACTCTCAGACTATTATTTTATGTTGAGACAGAATCCTACAATGACAATGTGAAATCTAGATGGTCATTAGTTTTTCTTATTTATTATATCATTAATCATATTTATATATATTAAGATTATACATTAATATTATATTAAATTAATATATTATATATTAATCATTTATATATATTAAGATTATACATTAATATCATATATTATATTGAAGCAATCTTCTTTTTTGTATGCACTTTAGGAAACAGAGCTTGAGATAGAGGATGAAGTTGATATTCTTATGTCTAGTGATATTATGGCAGCACAAATGTCTACCAAAAGTATCACATTTTCTAGAGCACAGACAGGATGGATTTTTAGAGAGGACAAAAGGGTGAGTACGTTTCTATTGTACTAATACTGGTAATAAAATATGCAATGCAGTTATACCATACGCAATATTATAGAATGTTCCATATCAATTATGTATTCTTTGAATCCTTCAGAATCCTTTAACAATTTAGGAATCAATTCTGAGATATCTTATCACAAGATTGTGATTTAAAAATGATATGATAAAATATGGATAAAGCAATATTGATATAAATATTTAAAACTAGGAAATGGTAGGCGCTTTCCATGCTGATTTTTACCAAATCAATGGCATGGTATTGGAAAGTAGAAAACGTCGTGAGCATTTAAGTGAGGAAGATCTTCAAAAAAATAAAGCTATTATGGAATCCCTTACTAAAGGCAGCTCTCAAGGATTTAAAAATGGCGAGGTAAGATTTTAATTGTGATGTAAAATGTGTAATGTTGCTTCTCTTTCTTGCAGCATATTAAGTTATGAAACGAGAAATCATGTAAATATATTTTTGCAATATTTCTTTCTTATTTCTTAATAAAGTGTTAAAATAAATTTTTCTAAATTTAATTTTTTTAGAATTATCGCACACGTTTGATTATGTGTATGCACTTATAATACACATTCATGTTATGAAAAATATTACGTGAAAAAAAAACCAAATACTTGATATTTCGAGATGTATGCATATATTATGTTACTATATATATCACAATGACTTTCAATAAATTTAACATTAAAAAATAAACGAGGTAAGATAAATTTATTTATTTACTTAGCCTCCTATGAGAAGAGCATCGCTGAATCCGCCACCAGAATCGAATATAACATGGGATGAATACGTTGTTGCACCACCTGGTCAATGTCCGCTTCTAGGAAGAAATCTTGTTTATAAGGAAAGTAGTAAATCTTTCAAAGCTACTGTGGCAATGAGTCCAGATTTTCCTCTTACTGTCGACATGCTACTTAATGTTTTGGAAGTGATCACGCCATTTAAGCATCTAAGCAAGTTACGCCAATTCGTACTTATGAAGTTGCCTCCTGGATTTCCAGTTAAGATCGACATACCGATTCTGCCTACAGTCACTGCTAAAATAACTTTTCAAGAGTTTGCCTTCCGAAACGACATAGATCCAGAATTGTTTCAAGTGCCATCAGACTACTTTGAAGATCCAATGAGGTAAATTTGTTTTTGATAAAATAGATTAAACGCGCTGTATTATTTTATAGATTGTCCAAAAAATTGATATAATCTTAGTTTAGAATTTTTGTAAAATTTTAGAATATATTTTTTATAAATACCTTTAAAAAACTTTATTTGATTGATGTCGTAAACTAAGACTATATAAAAAATCTACAAGGTACACAGCGATTTTTTTCATTTCGGATCTTTTGAGAACATAACACGAATAAATTATATATTGAAAGTTTCGTTTCGCACATATTATCTTAAGTCTGAAGCACAATAATACATTTCAGAGGTTACGGTGCGTACCTAACTATGATGATGGTTCTTCATACCGCGTCATGTGCTCGAGGATAAACTTCAAGATAAAAATAAAAAGAACATGCGCATATCGGATTTGCGAATTTCTATCATTTTAACAAACTTTGTGTCGTTAACAAATTATATGATTTTTGTTTAATTAAATTATATCATGTCACTAATAGAACGACTATAGAATTATTCGGCTAACTTTTGTAATCGAAATTGGATGCGTTCACTGTGGTGCTTGCTTGGCACTTTTTGTATAGATTTTTGCAACTGCCTGCAGCATTTAAAGGGTTAATTTTTTATTCGCAAAAATACATTTAAAAAATTTATATCCTAAAAATAATAAAAATATAATTGTGTATAGTAATGTATCAATGCAATTTAACATATTGTGTATATATATTCGTGCAAGTATTTTTCATATCATTTTGCAGTACTCATACTATAAATGGCATTTTTTACTAATCATTAACAATTGCTTTGCAGATTTCCAGACTTATGACGCTTCGACATCCTAATATTAATCAAGATTCAGCCTAGTTGGAGTCTGTTTTCTTCTATGCTAGGGGACAATCTGGCTTTCGTGATTTCAGCCAGTCTGGAAAGCATTTACGCAAGCCATTATGTTGTTCATTGAATAACTTATCATCATAATTTAAACACACCTAACAGCGAATAGTGTCGAATATTTACGAGATGTTCAATAAGGAAGTAAAACTACAGAAAACAAATCTGCACTATAAAATCAGAGAAAATTGCATACTATTTAATACCTCGAACATTTGTCTACTTAATTTGTGAAGCATATTAATGTTTATAGAGATAAAGATCATTCATATGTCGTGTTGCACTTAAAAGAAGTATATATTACTATGTGCGATGAGTAACACAATCTGATATTTCAAAACACCGCGTTCGGAATTCCCACCTTTTGACTGTGTTTGAGAATTAAGTTATCGATTTCTCACATCAGAATATCTCTTAAATCCGTATCAAATCACGCATTGGAGATTAAGAATCACAAATTGGAGATTAGAATTTAACCAATCAGAACAAAGCGGATTAAGATTAAAGTTATCTTTTGATAAAATTTTCCAATCTCCAAATCACAATACTCAATCTTTAATGCCTAGTCTGATACGGACTTTTCGATTCTCGTCCTGCCACTGCAATCATATTGGATTATCGCATTAGATTGTTATCATATGTGATTTATTTATGCAATATACATAAATTCTTATTAGCAGCAACAGATGAAAAAAAATTATAAATGAAGTAAATATGTTTCTATAATTTTTCATTATGTCTTAATATGATTGCAGTGATGGGCCAAAGGGCTTAATAATCAAGCAGAGTAGATTAGATGACGAATATTGCTATATTTGTATTCTACACTTTTCGCGAGTTATCTATTTACTCTAATCAGCGAAGAGAATTGTTCATATTTATTTCTTCGCTATTCTCACGAGCAATATGTATTTTTACTATCGGAATTTCGTAAATACTATGGCATTCAATTGGTCATGTAAAAGAATATTAGTCTAAAATATACTCTTCAGTATTACCGATTTACAATTATTAGTTTATACTATAACGATTGTAATACTTTGTTTTTTTTTAGTACAAACATTGTTTCTAACGGATTTAGCTTTTTAACCTTGGATGAATCAATGCATAAAGTCATCTTTAAATATAACGATTCGTACTCATACTGCATTCAGTATTAACTATTGTTTACGTAATTCTAAACGTTGTAACTACACGAAGTATCTGACAATTGTATCTGTAAATTTCATTTTCAGATTTTTTGATCAATTAGACTTTTTCTTAGTAAAAATTTGATCGCATGTCATCAATTGCTATAAGTAGCTTTTTAATATTTTTAATATAAACATCTTGACACTCTTAAGTATTATATTAAAATATTGCGGAAGTAAATAATTTAAGTTTATTACTTCAAGTTATATAAAAAATAAGAATTTTATATTTATTTGCATTCATGAAGATTAATTCACGAAAAATAACTCGATCTCGACTTTTTTTAAAAAGGTTTTTCCATACCTGCAAAGTCTCTCTGCGCCTTGAAATAGAATAAAGTTCACGTTTAATTTAATACTCAGCATAGCTTCGAATTTTGTAGATGCAGGTTTTATGTACACATAGGGTCATTAATGCTTTAAAACAGTGGTCAGATTTAGACCAACTTTTGGCCTGATTTTCATGCTGATGCCCACTGTGTTCTTCTTGCTGCTCAGGTCTTAACAACGAGCTGTTAAACGCGTCTAAAATTAAGTTAATTTATATAAATTATAATTATAGAAAATTATATAATTATAATTATGACCTTCATTATGATCACTTTCAAGACAGCGCGATCGGCAACTCGTCGATTGCTTCTTTTTCTTCTTCGTAAAGTGGCACTCGCCAATGTTTTGTGAGGGGTTGACTGGTGATATGTTTGTAGAACATATTTTTAGTTAATCTAAAAACAGCTCGTTGGCGAGAGCGGTAAGGAAAGGGACGTCCGACCACTGCCTTAAAATATGAGTTTATGTACAGGAATGCATATGCATTTCCTATAAGATTAATTTTTTATTGCTATGCTGAACTGCAATAAACCTTCGCTCTTCGCTTTCACCAAATTTCAAATACCTATTTCGTGTTTTGTACAGAGAGTGTACAGCACTAATTTAATCATTAAAAAAACAGACCTAAATACGTCTCAATAAGCGCTTTATCCATATGTTTAGGGCATTAATGACCCAGAGTGCACATTGCGTTATGTATTATACAAATAAGATATTAATGAATACTATTATTTGAAGAATGCGAAAGTATGAGTGCGGGTTAATTTTCCTCGCTATCGAATGATTCTCGAACAATCACGATGAGATTTAGCTCGATGATGTCTTTGTGATGTTATGAATTTTTTATTTTAATAATAGACACAAATTTTGAAATAAATGAGTGGATTTTCTTTGCCTATTATTTAGTTGTATGTACATACAAATTTTACTATCTTTTGTGCAATCTAGATTCACAATTAAGTTAGTAGTATGAAATAAAAAACGCAAAATATATCAATATCGGTATTTTTGATATCGATTACAATCCTTGATCAATTAGGTATAGAGATATAAAAATGTCAAAGATATTAGAGCCGTAAATGTATGCGGAGTGTGTATGTGTGTCGTGTGCTGTTACATGCCGCAACTTTTAGAGTTTTGAGATTTCTAATACTTTTGAAACCTTCTGAAAGTCTTTTTCAAACAATTTTCTTAACAAAGGATGCCTAATGCAGTATCGAATATATGAATCTTATAAACCTCTGTGTCTTGCAATTTGTGTTAACTACATCTGCTGATATTTGTCTTTAAATTATCCTTTATCTAACATATCTCCTTTCTGTTAAAACCTTGAGCAGTAGTGAAAACCTTTTAACTTAAACATTTTAACCGTTAATAATTATTGTTCTTAAAGAATATCTCGTTCTTGTAGAAAGTGAACAGATTTAAAAAAGCATAATTTTCATTCGTCTCTCGCATGATTCTCTGTCTTGCTCAGTATCACAGTTTCGTTCATGATAATTTTGCCGAGGTGTATCATTACCTTAATAAAGTTTAGAATAATATCCCTCCTATTTTTTACTTCATTCTTCCTAATTCCCTTCATTCTTCATGTGTTGCACACGTAAACGTAACATTACTTGCATAAAATTTTCGAGTATCCCAGATAATAACACAGGTGATCGTTATGAACTCAAAAAGGATTTATTTTTAAAAATTCTTTATGAATTAGCGTAATCTGTTCGAAATAAATTCAAAGAGAATTCCTTTTGTATTTGAAAGAGAGTCTCAGAATTGGTGACATAAAAATGAATTCTTTTTGAACTTTTAAGAGTGTTTTTAGAACAAAAATAGGAAAAGAATTTATTTCATAATTCGGGAATTCAAAAAGAATTCTTTTTGGATTTTCTTTGCTATCTGGGATTCCATCTAAATATTTATATAATACGTCTTATAAAAAATAAAATTATTCCAAGGACCGCTATCCTTGCCGCTACCAAATAATTGAATAATAATACATTGAAAAATCAACTGTAAAAGGAAATATCTTTAAAAAAATCTATTTTATATTGATTTGGCTAAAATTCCAATTTTGTTTTGGAAAAAATATTCGTTTACGAGTGGATCCTATTGCGATCCCAAAATTTCCTTTATGATACCATATTCTACATATATGTATATTGGAGTATTTTTGAGAAATTTTTCAGATTTTTAAAAAAATGGATATAATTTTTCATTTATTTACTTAAAACTAAAAAATTTATTTTTTTTCATACTATTAAATTTTTCTTACTAAAAATAAACTTTTTTTATCTGAAAGTACGGGAAAAATCTTAAAAAATTTTGTATATTTTGTAATTTTAGCTACAAATTTCAAAAAAAGAAATTTCTTAAAACGACCTACCTCCAATATTTTGGATCGTTTTGGATGCAAGACATATAATACCTATTGCTTCTTCATAGAAAAAGCTGTTTTCGTGAAAAAAATTTTTTTTCAGTTTTTAATGCCAATGTGTTTAGAATGTTCTAAAACGTCGAAAATTTATTTTTTTGAATAAATTTTTTTCAGTTTTTAAAGCCAATGTGTTTAGAATGTTCATAAACGTCGATAATTTACATTTTTACAAAGTGTGTGCGTGCGTGCGTGCGTGCGTGCGTACGTGCGTGCGTGCGCGTGTGCGTGCGTGCGTGCGTGCGTGCGTGCGTGCGTGCGTGCGTGTGCGTGTGCGCGCATGTGCGTTTGTGTGTATGTGTGGATCTTCATTCTTCGTGTTGCTGTAACTTCAGCAATTTTGGAGATATCGGGTTGCTTTTTTTTTTAAACGAAAGAGAATTTTTTAAGGAAGGTTCCTATTGAATTGCGCGATGATCGGTAAAGGGGTTCTTTTTTAATTAAATTTTTGAGAAATGTCCGTGGTTGCTCTAACTTCCGCAATTTTTGAGATATCGGGTTGCTTTTTTTTTAATCGGAAGAGAATTTTTTAGGGAATGTTCCTATTGAATTGTGCGATGATCGGTAAAAGGGTTCTTTTTGCGCTCATATTAACCCTGAGTATCCACACTTCAAAAAAATCCCTATCTACCCATACTTGGGTATTCCTAATTCCTAACCCGCGTTTTCTTTTGCTTGTATCTCGGGTTGTAATGCATCGATTTTAATTCATTTTTTTTTTAATCGATAGTTTAAAGACTGAAAAAAAGAATATTTGGGTGAGAAAGTCAAGAAAGTCATAACACAAAAGATATTTTGCAATAAGTAAAAAGGGATCGGAAAAAATGCCGCAACTGTAAAAATCGGCCGGGTTACGCTAACCCAGTGTGGGTACTTCTTCTTCTATCTTATGGCTTCCGGTACCCAACAGGGTCCGATGCAGCCGTGAAGTCAAAACGATATATATATTAAGTCTTGAAATGTGTACTGTATAACAAATGAACACAACAGACAATAGACTATCTATTGCGTCGGACTTTCAAAAATACGTCAAACGGACAGAGCATGTAAAGACATGTGCGCTCAACGGCGCGAGCGTTCCG
>NJRP01001412.1:0-11596 GCA_003063835.1 Aphaenogaster floridana
ACTACGTTTACGCGAGTGTTACTTCTGTAGTAACTTACTCAAATTATCGATAATTCATTCCGCGTAAACGGGTTCAACCCCGTTTACGCGGAGTGAATTATCGTAAGTTACGATAATTTGAGTAAGTTACTACAGAAGTAACGCCTCGCGTAAACGTAGTAATAGATAAACAGATGAATAGATAAATGATAGATTGATAGATAGACTGATAGATAGATAGTTGCTTTTTTTTTACAACTATATAAGAAAAAAACCTTATATTTATCTTTATTGATTAAGCAGCTGCATTTGTGTTACAACTTGGATTATATTAGAAAAACAGAAAAAGAATCACTGAACTGAATCGATAAAACTGAATTTTTAGGGCTGAATTTCGGGGAGCACTACGTGCATCTTGATGAATCTAAGAATGATAGAATGATGAAAGATGATCAACTGAGAGTACAGGGGCTCGATTCTTGAAGTCATTCGCAAGAGAAACGTATGCGCAAATTCAGCTCTTACAGAAAAGTTGCAAGTTGATTGGCTATTGCATGACTTTTAGCCCATCAATTTGTAGATTTTCTGTAAGAGCAGAATTTGCGCATACGTTTCTCTTGCGAATGCTTCAAGAATCGAGCCCCAGGTAACATACGAGGATATCCTCAAATTATCTGAATCTCGAAGTTAGGGAATATTCTCGATAACCATGACGATGATAATGGGTGGATTCCGTAAAGCGCATATGCGCGCATTTTTCTATAGTATACGTAACGTTTACTATAGAAAAATGCGCGCATATGCGCTTTACGGAATCCACCCATAGTCGGCCGTAAATGGCGTGTAGTAGTAAATACGGCAACTACTATGTAGAAATAAACAAGAGGTGTACGCGAAGCGCAGGCTAGCAGCATCTAAAGCAGTGGTCTCCGTACGTATCTCCACATTACTCACCTTTCTATCCCTTCAGCTTCAAGTATGACCGCCGTTCGGTCGAAATAATGCGACGTCGCGCATTGCATTGAAGCGTTGCATCTCGTCACGCGGTCCCAGCAAGGTCACAATGTCTGCGATAATAACGATGAAGAACAGTGATGAATATTGATGACAACAACAAAGATGATTATGACATTGATGACGACGATGATGATGATGATGATGATGATGACAACGATGATGATAACGATGACGACAATAATAACAACGATGACGACAACAAGGATGTCGACGACGACGATGACGATAACGATGACGATGACGACAACGACGAGATAATGACGATGATAATAATGACAACGACAATGACGACGACGACAAAATGACGACAATGATGACAATGACGACAATGACAACGATGACGATGACGATGACGATGACGATGACGATGACGATGGCGGCGATGATGACGGCGATGATGACGACGATGACGACAATAGCACTAGCACTAACCACTACTTTTTCCACACCGGGCGCTGCAATCGACACCCTGCGCGCTTATCGATTAAGCGCTATGGTACAATCGCGCGCGTTAGGGTACGAATACAAGGGTGCGCAATGTTCTTACTTCTTAGACATCTCGTCAGGATCCAGATGTTTGGACGCGAGAAACCAAAAGTTCGACAAAAGACTAAAGGAAATCTATGAAAAGCACAGTAAACAACCAACCTTTTGTTGGTTGGCAGACAGAAACGATCACGTCGTCGCTACTAATATCGCACAGCTATCGGTTAGGCGACAAACGGAGAGGAGCCGTGCAATCGAGAAACTTCGAAATCGTTCGACCACCGTTCTCCTACTACCACCTACTGCCGTCGTTTGCTTTTGATAATAGTGGAGGTGACGGTACAGTCTCTACCACTATACTGTTCGTTGGTGCCGACAGAGGTACTACTACTTGGACGCAGGCCAGCGGTGCGCCTGCCTCAGCGATTATCCGAGCCACCCTGCGCTTCGGGTCGCGCGTCTCTCCCGCACTCTGCTCCAGTGACGAAGCAGCACTTTTCAAGTGGGAGCGAATAACGCATGTAGAAAAACTAAGCGGTACATTATAAACTTATAGCGTCATCACGATGAGAAATTTTGAATATTTAATGTCCCAATTGTCTATAGTTTTTTAATTAACTCTTAGAAGCATGGTGGGATCCCACAATCTCACCTTTATTTCTTCATTTTTAATTATTTAAACTATGTTTTTGATCTTTTCATCCGGATTTTTTGTACTTTTAAGATCTATAAGATGTTAACAAACATATAAAAAATGTGAATCAAATTTTGCTAGCTGTAACAATGGTATAAATAAACAAATTGTAAAAAATTGCATATTTTTTAGAAAAAATGTATTTTACAGAGATCTATAAGTAATATTGTGATAAAACTTGCATACTTTAGGTTAGGTTTGGAGTCGCTGATTACGAATCTGAGGTCGAAATTCAAAAATTCAAAATGACGGATCCAAAATGGCAGGCCTGAATTGCGAAAATTTAACCGATTTGCGTGAAATTGGATCCGCCATTTTGAATTTTTTAATTTCGACCTCAGATTCATAATCAACCTAAAAAACCTATAAGTACATAGGTTGCCTGTAAATTAACAATAAAGAAAAATGTATACTTCAAAGGGTTAATTACAATATCGAAGCATTAATGTAAGAAATTAATAAAATAAATTGTTATGATTAAATTATTCGTCTAAATTGGCTTTTTATACAATGATCTATACGTGACACGTTTAAATTAATTTTATAACAATTGTGCGTAATGTAAAAACTGAGGTCATTAAAATTCAACAGAAATTTGATCATTAATATATAATTTTGAAATATTATTATATTAAATATTATTAATATAAAATAATAGAGACTATAAATCTACAATTTTGTCAACAATTCACTTGTATGGCGCTCCACAAAGAGCCGCCACCCGAATGTTCGATTGATGTTTCCATCCCTGTTTCTCCCCTACTCAGACCGCGTTTTGGCTCGGACAACTTCGTAGCGCGTTATCATCAAAATTCGTGTTTTCGACATAAAGCCTCACAATTAGATATCTCCCTGCCAACGCCGTTTGCCGTTCCTTACGACAATCAAATCGATAAAACATTGTGTATGTACATACCAAGGAAATGTCCGTATATAATTAATAGACCGATCAATATAGGTATCTGAACAGGGTCAGTATCGAAGCGATCGAAAGGAGGCTTGAAAGACGCATAAAGCTAGATAATCGCTACAATATCAATGCAAATTGTTACTTCTTCAACTGGAGATTTATCCAATGTGTATCGTGAAACCAAATTATTAGATTTTCAGCTGATTATTGTTCACATTATCGCATCAGAAATATATTTAAGAATAATACGAAGGTCATCACGAATAATATACGGCGATCAATTCTTAGCAACTGTTGTATTCGGTATAATCATCTGCAAGATGAATAGCTAGAAGACTTTTAAATACTGATATATATACTATACTCTTTAAAAACCCACTGACATCAATGTTGTAATGCACATAACTTTTTGTAAAACGTAAATAAATTAAACTAATCTAGGAAAAAAATTAAATTTAATGAAAATGAGAGTTTATCGCTTGTAAAATTCTATTATTTTCCGAACTCAAAGCTAACTATGCTTTCATCTTTTTTAAGACTTTTTCTTGAATGATTAATAAAAAAGAAAAGATTAATAAAAAAGAAATTTAAATCAAACTGATCAGTATAATCTGACACAATAAATATATACACAGAATAAGCTATTTTAATATCACTACAAATATTTCAATAGTTTCTTATTATAGAAATAAATACTTCAAATAAAAATTTCACTTTTAAGAGGAAAATATAACGCAAGACATTTTACAGTACTAGAAGTTACAAAGCACATACTACACATTTATATTATCTTCTCTATGTACATAGAGAAGATAATATAAATGTGTAGTATATGCGTGTGTATTAAAACTTTTATGTATGAAATGATAAGATAAAATGTGATTGATACAAACAAAATATATAATTGTTTTCAAAAATATATATATAATTGCGTATTGGAAATTGTGAATTTTTCTTTCATTGTAATTATAAGCTTTTTTATACTACGCACACAAAAATAAATTTAAAATCATATCATGTGTAAAATTAAAATTAAAACATTATTTTTTTATAAAAATTTATTTAGCATTTTCTGACATATTTTATCTTGATAAAATTTATCGTAACATGAAATAAACTGCTCAAAACACACGATCTCTGCACTGATTATTACATTATTAAGCGAAGTGAGAAAACCAATCAGCATCGCAAAAAAGAAACGAATAAAAGTCTTATATGCCCTTTTAAAAAATGGATTTTTTATAAAATATAAACTCTGTCGATATTTTTTTTTATAAGACCATAATTTTTTCATATAATTCGCTTTTAAATTAATAAAAAGAAATATATAATTTCATTTTTTTCAATATTCAATCGCACTTTGTACAATACATATACAGGATAAATCATTTAACATGATTGTTGCAAATATTTTGAAAAATATACATCAAAGAAATTTTTAGATAAAAACTCACTTTGAAAATTTTAAACGAAAACCCCCATTTATCATTACAAATTCTTGTAGCTGATATCAAAATGTTTTGAAAATAATATGATTAAATTCTTTTTTGTTAAGAATTTTCTAGCAAAGAAACACATACAAGTGTTCCTCTCTAATTTTGTTTATATGTGTAGGATATATCAAAATAAGAGATATATATTTTTTTATAAGTGTTCTTGCACATATTAAAGAAACAAAACGATCCCTTGAAAATATCAATTTTCATGTTTTTAAGCGTATATCGTCAAAACGGTAAAATAAGAAGAAACGTTTTAAAAGTTTTGTGTGTGTTACACACGCATAAGAGATAAATTCAATCATACAACTTCCATATGGTATATCTTGAGTAATTAACGTTGTGCTTGGCGATATAGTAACTTCTATGACTCATAATTCAGGAAATTTTTAATGAATAAAACTTTAATCATAGTATTTTCAACACATTTCGATAT
The DNA here is from genome assembly GCA_003063835.1 of Aphaenogaster floridana. Taxonomy (NCBI): domain Eukaryota; kingdom Metazoa; phylum Arthropoda; class Insecta; order Hymenoptera; family Formicidae; genus Aphaenogaster; species Aphaenogaster floridana. The sequence continues at coordinate 5,019 of NJRP01001412.1, forward strand.
CAGCTACAAAAATTTGTTGATAAATGAAGATTTCCATTTAAAAATATCAAAATGACCTTAACATAATCTTAATATAATCTTAACTATTTCACCCATAGTCAAACAAACATCTATGTTATATACACATTATTTAAAATCCTTCGATCTTACAAGGAGAGGCTACGCTCTGCTCTTCACTGATTTTGATAAAACTTGTAGCGATGTTAGAGGAGACTATCAAATCAACACCTGTAAAACCATTTCTCCAAATGGGCCTTAGAAGCTGCGTAATAAATTATTAAATATAGATCCCCGTGTGAGTATAAGGATGATTCAGAAGGAGTTACCGCCACTTACGGAGCTCATTTCTGAAGACATTTTGAGCAAAAAATGTCAAACTCGGATCCTATTCTTAATATTTACAAAGTTACACTAATTTGAAGGTTGTTTGTAAAAGACCTCTTTCTTTAGTTTAAGGAGTAAAAGAAAATTAGAAATAAAGAATGAACTTTTCAGAAATAATCCTTTCTTTATAATTGGTTAGTATTTTAAAGCTGAAAAAGTGTTGTGAATTCCTTAATTGCTTCGCACAAAAATTTTTATCAAGTTTTAACTACAAAATTATATTATTCTTACTCACTTATCAGAACAATTACAAATTACACCAATTCTATCGACTTGATTCTTTACAGTTCAATTTTGTATCAAAATACAACAGTCTTACAGATTTTACAAAACATTTTCAAAAATGCCGCCTCAAACTAAAGAAAGAAGTCTTTTACAAACAACCTTCTCGGCTTCTAAGGCCCATTCGAAGAAATGGCTTTACAGATATTGATTTGATAGTCTCCTCTAACCAGTGTTTTCCGTTATCTGGATAAAATTATCTAGATTTTCATCTAGATGTGATCATTGTTTATTTTATCTTTTATCTATATAATTAAAGTATGTGGCATCTTTATCTGTATCTCAGATAAGAAAAGTAGTATATTTTATCTAAAATTATTTAAGATAATATAATCAATGCGCATTAAATGCAATTTTTCTCAATACCGCGTATATTGAGAAAAATGTTTGAAGTTTAAGTTTTAAATTTAAGTTTTTTTAAGTTTATATATTATAAATACACATACATTTTATTTTTTTTATTTTTGGTCTTTTTTTAAAAACTAGTGTTATAAATATATGGTTTATAGAGGTTTACACTATAGTGTAAAGTTTTTGTTTAATAATTGATTTACAAAAAAAATATATAAATATATGTATATACTCTCTTATACATTCTTATTATATAATGTATTAATATTAAATATATGCCTATTTTCTGTAGTTGTCTCGAGTATATTATTTTTATATATCCTAAATTGTTTTAAATATCATCTTAAAAGTATCTAGATAAAAAACACTTAACTAATTCATCTTTTATCTAGATATACTCAAACCGGAATTATCTTTATCTTATCTGAGATACATGCGCGCATGTTTTATCTAATTTGTATCTAGATTATTTCAAGTTATCTAAGCGCAACACTGCCTCTAACATTGCTGCAAGTTTTATCAAAATGGATGGAGAGCAGAGAGCTTAGCCTCTCCTTAGCCTCTCCTCCAGTCTAAAAAAATTTTTGATACAATGTATACTTTTTAAGGTATTTTTTATAATGGTCATGTTAAATGGTTTATCTTGTATATATATCCTAATTTATTAATTCTGTTCTAAAGTAATCTCATTACTTTTATTAGTAGAAGGATTAAGATGAAATTCTAACATGAAATGAGTTGTAAACTAAATTCATGTGGAAGATATTTTATAACGTTCAATCAGTATATTAATAATGGAAATTTAAATATTTTAACGAAAAATTTATTTTAAAATATTTTATTTTCTCCATGAAACATGTACGTTATCCGTTCGATATCTTTGAACGCAGGTAGTTTGCATCCAAGGAGTACTACCCTTGCATTTGTATTGGAGCAATCCAGCGACCGCGATCATAACACCATTATCTATGCAGAACCGCTCATCCGTCGCATAAAGAGTCGCATTCCTTTCCTTACACATGATATTCATCATTTCCTGCAGTCTTTCATTGCATCCCACGCCACCCACGATCAATACTTCATTTGATCCTATATGTGCCATTGCGCGCTCTACAATATTATTCAATGTAAATAAACGAGGAAAAAAAACAAGAAAAAAATTCATCTACTTGGAGTTACCTGTGATTTCAATGAGCATGGCAAATACAGTCTCTTGCAAAGAGAAACATAAATCTTCAGGAGTAAACGTTTTCATATCAAGCCATTTGGAAAGATGTTCCTCTATGTGACTTAAAATACCAGAGAACGATACATCCATCCCTTTCACAACATATGGTAACGGTACCAGTTTCTCACCTCTTTTTGCATCCATAAAATTTTAGTTGAATCCAACATGAAAGATCCATACACATAAATTTAAAATTAACATTTATATTAAGAATAAATAGTGATTAAATAAATATATACTTGCTTTTTTGCTAATTGCTCTATGTTATATCCAGGAGAAGGGTTATTTGAGAGCTTTAACAGCCTTGCAAATCTGTCCAAGCAATTTCCAACTGCTATATCAATTGTCTCGCCAAAAATGCGGTATCTTTGTCGAGAATATGCAATGATTTGAGTATTTCCACCAGAAACATACAAAACAGTAGGATTTTCAGTACCAGTAATTAAACGTCCCATTTCAATATGGCCAATGCAATGATTGACCGCAACTATAGATTTATTGTATAATTGAGCGATAGTTCTAGCCACCAATGCAGTAACTGTCAACGGTGCTCCCATTCCTGGTCCCTTTGTGTAACAAATAACATCCACATCCTTCAGACTAATATTTGCATCATCTAAAGCTTGTTGCAAAACATCTAATATATGCTTTCTATGATGCTGTGCTGTTTCTCCAGGCAAGAAACCTAATATAAAAATATATCTAGATTACATAATGATATATTAGAACTGTTTAAAATTTTTACAAATATAAAACACATCTATTAAAAAAACTAAAAAATTACTAATAAACTTATTCAATAAATAACTAAAAAGCCTATATCATATACCGGGTGTCTGAGACCACCCGTACATCCCTTTTCTTTCAAAAACTAAGCATTTTAGAGAAAAACGTTTTAGACAAAAATTGTATGGTTTTGAGGGGAACATAAGATAGTGTTATTGGTTTGACCTTGGGTGGCATCGTTAAGATCAGGTCAAAGACACCTTCAGTTTCTTAAATGGAACCTCCTATTTTTTATTGCATATTCTTATAGCTTATGTCGAGAGCTTTCCAAAACACTATAATTAAGTATTTTTTCATTAAGTACTTTTCGAGTTATAAGGCTTGAAAGTTACAGTATTGTGACATAATATTTTGTTAAGTATTTATAATTCAGATTCCTTACTTTTTATTTTTGCAAACAATACGAATCAATTAATGTAAAGAAAACACAATTTTCTTAAAGAAAAACTTGTGTAAGAGCGTAGCGTGGCACAGTAGATAGCGCACTAATCTACAAAGCTGAAGAACAATTTTAATGCCATTTACAATGAGTGTAATTCTTGTACCGTTGTTAAGAACAATGTCTAAAATACCTGGAATAAACTATTGCGCGCTGTGTAATCTCTGTAGGCATTCATATTCATGCATTAAGTTTTATTCTTACAGAATATCTATTCACCAAGTACATATTGAATTAGGTATTTTCGACAAAGACTTAAATTTAGCGTATACCATGAAAGAAGAGCACCGATTTTTTATTGCGTGATCAAGCACCCCGAATCATGAGAGGCAAGAGGACTCACACAAATCAAGCACCCCGAATCATGAGAAGCTAAGAAAATAATGAAAAAATATGCAATAAGCAGTTACACAACAAGTTTTTCTTTTAAAAAATTGTGTTTTCTTTACATTAATTGATTCGTATTGTTTGCAAAAATAAAAAGTAAGGAATTTGAATTATAAATACTTAACAAAATATTATGTCACAATACTGTAACTTTCAAGCCTTATAACTCGAAAAGTACTTAATGAAAAAATACTTAATTATAGTGTTTTAGAAAGCTCTCAACATAAGCTATAAGAATATGCAATAAAAAATAGGGAGTTCCATTTAAGAAACTAAAGGTGTCCTTGACCTGACCTTAACAATGCCATCCAAGGTCAAACCAATGACACCATCTTATGTTCCCCTCAAAACCAAACAATTTTTGTGTAAAACGTTTTTCTCTAAAATGCTTAGTTTTTGAAAGAAAAGGGGTGTACGGGTGGTCTCAGATACCCTGTATAATAGCCCCATTTTTGTTACTTTTAGCAATACTTGTATTGATAAGAATTAAACTTAAAATTGATAACATTCATATAATAAATAATGAGAGTATTAATGAAATAAATAAATAAATAAAAAATATATATCATATGCAATTAATATATAGTATAGGTTAATATATACAGAATATAATGTCCTGATTAACGTAAAAATAAGTAAAATTTATTTATTTTTGCAATCATAATTAATTAATATGAACATAAAAATAAAACTTGATTTCTATAACTTTAATTTACATTTTTAATATAAACCTAACTTAACTACATTCAAAAGATATATATTTTTATATAAAATAAAAATATATTTTTTTGTATAATTTAACAAATAAAATTTTATTTAAATCTATTTTCCTTTCCCTTCTATCTTTTCAACTCGCTATAGAAATATGTACATACAGTCAATTGGAGTCGGTTTGGAACACGGACATGTAGTAGTACAAATTAAAGGGAAAACAGAAAAATAACTATATAAATCCCTTACCTTATATTTTGATAAAAGTACATTAATTTGATATCTTTTTGTGTAAAAATGAAGAGTTAAAAAACAAAAATCACCGTTTGTTAGATCAGAAATAGAAATTAAACATTGAAGATTAGAAAATCTGTCATACCAATGAAATAAAATGACATAAGCATGAGTTAGGATAGAAATAGCACGCGAAATATAAAATCAAATATATAATTGTAACATAATTCATATCGCTATGCACAGATAGCAAGGAATGGAATTGGATTTCACTTGGTATAGAAAATTGTAATCACATGTATAATCTTACAATGATAGACTTTGTTTATCACTACAAACACCAAACGTACAGTAGATCTCGCTTCTTGTAAACAGTTAAAAACCTATGTAGAACAGTACAATTATAGATCTTATTTTACATTGAAAACAACCCAGCGAGAAATGATTAGTCGAATCGATGTCGATTCGACGTCAATTCGTCGATGAATGATCGATGTCAAATCTTGGTTGATATCTTTGTCATTTTCGACCTCATCCTAATTATTTTTATGTTAACTGAGCAATTGCAAATATGTCTATAAGATTTCTATTATCTTTCGGTTAATTCTACATCGAATACACAGTATATATGTATGTGTATCACGCTTTCTAACTTGTCTCAATTTGATATAGAATTGATCGAAAGACAATATAAATCTTCTCTATATTCGCAATTAATATTTTATATTTGCTTAACTAACATAAAACAATTATAATGAGGTCGAAAATGACACAAAAATATTAATCAGTATTTAACATCAACCATTCATCGACGCATCGACGTCGAATCGATGTCGATTCGACTAATCATTTCTAGCCGGGAATAGGCAATATAGGATAGACAATGTTATATGCAGAAAGTTAAAGAGCAAGTTAAAGAAAAATATTATGATGATTAGTGCTTTCAATGCAAAACGAAGTTTATAATTGTATAATTCAGGGTTGGGTAGTAACTAGTTAAAAAGTTAAAAGTTAAATAATAAAGTTAAAAAGTTAATAACTTTTAACTTAACTTAGCTAATTTCAAATGAGTTAATTTTAACTTTAACTAGTTATTTTTAAAGGATATTAACTTTAATTTATTAACTTTTTTATTAAGTTAAAAATTTATCTAAAGAACAAATATATTCCCACATATAAAAACAATATATTTCTTTGTTATTTCACATATAAACTTAATTTACAAATAAAATATTAAATTTATTTAATAATCCATATTATAATTGTTTTGAATGATCTAACTTTAAAAAATTCCAACATTCTAATTTAATATAAATAATGTTTTTCAAAATTAACTTTTAATTTAACTTAAGTTAATTTAATCTTAATGTAACTTTTAACTGAGTTAGTTTTTTGTTTATGTAACTTTTAACATAACTAAATTAATTTTATAAGCTATTAATTTCAACTTAATTTAGTTTTTAAAAAATATTAATTTACCCAACCCTGATAATTCCACATACGTTTTCAACTTTTTATGCAAAGGAAGAGTTTCCAATTTTTCTTACTAAACTTGATTCAACATATATGCAGGGTTGGGTAAGTTAACTTTTTTTAACTAAGTTAAGTTAAAGTTAACAGCCTTGAAAATTTAACTTAGTTAAGATACAAGTTAACCCATAATGAAATTAATTGAATTAAAAGTTAAGTTAATATATAATAAAAAATAATTAAAAAGTTACAAGTTAAAGAGTGAGAGCAAGATGTTCCCCATTTACATACTCGATTTTTTCACAC
>NJRP01001415.1:25939-39889 GCA_003063835.1 Aphaenogaster floridana
TGTGTGTGTGTGTGTTCGATACGCCGAAATGTGGCTCTTATGTCCCATGGAGCGGATTACGCGGAAGCGGAATCAGCGGATCACCAATCACGGGATCGTTCTGATAGAATCCTTTCAAAAATTCCGTCGAAACAGTCCCGTGATTGGTGATCCGCTCGTTCCGCTTCCGCGTAATCCGCTCCATGGGACATAAGAGCCATATTTCGGCGTACTGAAAGCAGCGGAATATCTGTGATTGGTTGCAGAGTTCGATACGCCCGATACGCGCGTATCGCAATACGCGCCATGGGACGTCACCCTCAGGGTGCAGTCCCATGGAGCGTATCGCGCGTATCGCGGATTCGCGTATCGAAAATCTGACCAATCGCTCTCGTTCCGCTATTTTCGATACCGGCCGTTCCGCCGAGTTTATTATTTAGCGTAATACGCCGAATACGCTTATTTCAGGCGTGTTTCAAAATTGGCCTTTGTGTTGTTTCGGCGAATAATATCAGAGATAAGTGTTTCGAATAGTTGTTGTTTTCTTATAAAAATGGACAAAGAAAATACAAATCCTGTGAGTATCTTTAGCATTTTGAAATATTATTTTTGTAATTGTTTGTATTTACATTGTGCTTTATAATAATATTTAGAGGTTAGTTTAGAATTTGGTGAAGCATATTTTTGTTTAGTTTGCACTGCCCTGATAATATGCAACTGATCCTATGCAACATTATGTATAAAATATCTTTTCGACGTCTTTCAGACATGCATGTTATCTGGCTGATTATTCCGGCTTAATATTAATACGGATATATTTCATTATGAATTACAAATTATTGTGTTTATTGTCCTTTCTTTCTTCTTGCAGCCAATAAAATGTGGATACTGTGGGTGGTTGATAGACGGCTTACTGGATGCTGGCTTACTAGAGCATTCGTGTTTGAAACATTATAATGATGAAAAGCATTTTTTACACATTGATGACAATAATGTTGCATCTATTAGTAAGTATTTTAAGAACAATAATTATTTATAATAGACAATTCTGTAATAAATATACGTAATTCACACTGGTTCAAAGTTTAACTGTTTATTTTATTGACAACTTAACGCAAGTCAGTTGTAGTAAACATAATTATTTATGTATATATATTCATGCATACTTTATATTTACAGTTGAAAAGGATCAATCGACAGACAGTCAAGTATGCAGCAATAGTGGCGATTATAATGAAGGGCTTGTTAGTGCTGTGTACGCTAGACGTGCATTATACGACCATCGTATACCATTAAAGGAAAGGACAGGCTTGAAAAAAAAAGCATTATGGAATGAAGTCACGAATTTAATGGGAGGTACATTCTACCAAGTTACAATTTTATTTCAACATCTTTTAAAACGAAGATTTGTAGAATATATTAACAGCAAAATTTAGAGATTTTTTAAGCAACTTAGTATGGCCTAAAATCATACTGTGACGGTGTATCAAATTAAAAAAATATTACACAGGGTTTTTTTCTTTCACAAATATTGCAATGAGTTTTATATTTTTTCCCTTTTTAAAAACTAATTCCTTTCGTTTTTTTAAATAATGAAGGAAATGACGTAGAATTTGTCCAAAAGTGATGGAAGCAACTTCGCGACAGCTACGTCAAGGCGAAAAAAAAAGAAAACGCATACGTGCCGAGTGGGTCTTCTGGAGGTGGTGTAAAAAATGACAAGATGCCTTTTGCCTTGTACAACCAAATGAAATTCCTGGATGACGTAATAGGAAAGTCGTCGTAAGGAATTGAATAAACATTATCAATCCGATTAAATTCTCTTTTATTTATTGGCTTAGGTATCAGATCAAAAAAAGAGAAAATTTATTACAATTATAAATTGATTTTCTAATACCACAGCACAGTCACTAGTTTACCGGCAGACATCGGTGAATGTTCAACGACAACCAGTACTGCTCAAAGGATTCCGCTACCTCAAAAATCATCAGATTCTGCCTCGACAGATAGCTGGTTCAACATATCCAATAACGCAACTGATGATTCTTCCTCATTCAAAACGCAATCATCAAAGAAAAGAAGTCAGTTTTCATTATTTTTTTCAATATTCTTTGAGTGCAACTCCAATCTTTAAAAGACATTGTTTTTATATTTCAGAAGCGAAAGAATACGACGATAGCTCAGACATTGAACTAACAAAAGCAATCATAACAAGTATTGAAGAATCGAAGAATATGCCTGACGCTGTTGACGGTTTTTTTCTCCAAATAGGAAACAGGTTACGGGAACTACCACCACGGGAGAGGACACAATTTGAAATAAAAATATTATCCGACCTTTTTGAATTGGAAAGTTCTTTGTCACTTCACTAAATAACTTATGCTTTTTATTTTATAATATTTTTTTAGTACACGTTTCAATTATGTAATACAAAATAAAATTTACGTGTTAATTGTAATACGAATTTAATTGAATGTTAATTGAATGTTAATTGTAATACGAATTTAATGTTTCTAAATCGCTGTATTGAGAGAATAGTTCTTAATTATTTTTAGAGATTCAGGTAAATTATTATATTTTTAATCCTTCTTTGTTTCAAATATTATATTTATCAACCATCATTTTTGTACAGTTAAAAATTATTCTGCATAGCTTTTTCCCATTGATAAGGTAATGCGCCATTTCCGGAAAAGAATGCAGTGTATGCGTTACGAACTTCGATTCCGCTTTGAGATGTTCTTCCTCGACAGATTGACAATGAGCGAAGCCCTCCTGAAATCGTTGAATAGTCGCCTTCATTAGTAATCTGCGTATATCTACGTTGTGACTGCAGTTGTTCTTCACTATTTATAATAAAATTGTGCAACACTATTGTTGCTTGTACAATTTTCTTCGCATTAGCAACACTTGATATTATTGGCCTTCTGTAGATTCTCCATCTCGCCGCCAATATCCCAAAAGCGTTTTCTACTACTCTTCTTGCTCGACTGAGCCTGTAGTTAAACACTTTTTTTGACAGATCTAGCCTGCCACTCCGCGGGTACGGCCTCATCATAAAGTTTGTTAAAGGAAAGGCCTCATCTGCTAGCAACACATAAGGGAAAGCTGGTCCATCAGTTTCAACTGGCTTAGGATTTGGCAGCTTTAATAAAGCACTTTCGAAATAATTTCCAATAAGGCTGTTCCGAAAAACTCCACCATCACGCTGCCTGCCTTCGCCTCCGATGTCGACAATAATAAAGCGATATTTGGCGTCGCTAATTGCCAGGAGATTTATACTATGGTTCCCTTTGTAGTTAAAATATGTCGAGCCGGAATTCGGTGGAGCCTGCAATAAAATACATTATTGTCAGCAATATTAGTATTTAATTACTTTTTAATTTTAATTTCAATTAAATGAGTTAATTATATACCTGTAGGGTTACGTGTTTTCCATCGATGGCTCCTATGCAGTTGGGATAATTCCAAAGCCTTTCAAAATTATCGGCAACATTTTGCCAGCTCTCTTCATTATTTTTTATGAAAACTGTATCTTTTAAGCACTTCCAAATAGCTTCGCAAGTCTCTGACACTATTTTAGAGACGGTATTGTATCCAACACGGAAGGCATATAATATTAATCGCGTACTATCTCCCGATGCCAAGTACCTGATCGTTATGTGCAATCTCGTTTCAGGTGGAATAGCTTCTCGAACTGCAGATTGTTTAGTAATCAATGGTCAGACTAATTGTAACAATTTCTCAAAAAATGCCAGTTCCATTCAGAAATAATTAACGAATTTTTCATAATCTCGTTGTTGTAGTTCATTAACGAGATTATTGCTCGCTCCTTGTGCTAAACGTCGTTCAATAGTAAATATTAGTCTGACCCAATATTTCCGTTTTTTGTTATTAATAATAGTTTTCCTCTCATTTTTCAATATTAAACAGTAAAGCGCATACATTTTAATAATTTTACGACGTATTTCTTGTCTAACAACAACATTGTAGTTTCGTTTTAGACACTTTATTAATAAAAAAATCGAAAGCAATATCGTTTTCGATTTCATTCTGCACCTGTTAAACTAATTATGAATTTTTTATTTAATCATACTGAACAAATTAATAAATTCAATAAAATTCACTTCACTTATACATACAGCTTGCTACCTGGGCGTGGATATTCTTTCGCCTGCTCTTATACTGAACAAAATTAATTCAATAAAATTCACTTCACTTATACATACAGCTTGCTACCTGGGCGTGGATATTCTTTCGCCTGCTCTTATACTGAACAAAATTAATTCAATAAAATTCACTTCACTTATACATACAGCTTGCTACCTGGGCGTGGATATTCTTTCGCCTGCTCTTATACTGAACAAAATTAATTCAATAAAATTCACTTCACTTATACATACAGCTTGCTACCTGGGCGTGGATATTCTTTCGCCTGCTCTTATACTGAACAAAATTAATTCAATAAAATTCACTTCACTTATACATACAGCTTGCTACCTGGGCGTGGATATTCTTTCGCCTGCTCTTATACTGAACAAAATTAATTCAATAAAATTCACTTCACTTATACATACAGCTTGCTACCTGGGCGTGGATATTCTTTCGCCTGCTCTTATACTGAACAAAATTAATTCAATAAAATTCACTTCACTTATACATACAGCTTGCTACCTGGGCGTGGATATTCTTTCGCCTGCTCTTATACTGAACAAAATTAATTCAATAAAATTCACTTCACTTATACATACAGCTTGCTACCTGGGCGTGGATATTCTTTCGCCTGCTCTTATACTGAACAAAATTAATTCAATAAAATTCACTTCACTTATACATACAGCTTGCTACCTGGGCGTGGATATTCTTTCGCCTGCTCTTATACTGAACAAAATTAATTCAATAAAATTCACTTCACTTATACATACAGCTTGCTACCTGGGCGTGGATATTCTTTCGCCTGCTCTTATACTGAACAAAATTAATTCAATAAAATTCACTTCACTTATACATACAGCTTGCTACCTGGGCGTGGATATTCTTTCGCCTGCTCTTATACTGAACAAAATTAATTCAATAAAATTCACTTCACTTATACATACAGCTTGCTACCTGGGCGTGGATATTCTTTCGCCTGCTCTTATACTGAACAAAATTAATTCAATAAAATTCACTTCACTTATACATACAGCTTGCTACCTGGGCGTGGATATTCTTTCGCCTGCTCTTATACTGAACAAAATTAATTCAATAAAATTCACTTCACTTATACATACAGCTTGCTACCTGGGCGTGGATATTCTTTCGCCTGCTCTTATACTGAACAAAATTAATTCAATAAAATTCACTTCACTTATACATACAGCTTGCTACCTGGGCGTGGATATTCTTTCGCCTGCTCTTATACTGAACAAAATTAATTCAATAAAATTCACTTCACTTATACATACAGCTTGCTACCTGGGCGTGGATATTCTTTCGCCTGCTCTTATACTGAACAAAATTAATTCAATAAAATTCACTTCACTTATACATACAGCTTGCTACCTGGGCGTGGATATTCTTTCGCCTGCTCTTATACTGAACAAAATTAATTCAATAAAATTCACTTCACTTATACATACAGCTTGCTACCTGGGCGTGGATATTCTTTCGCCTGCTCTTATACTGAACAAAATTAATTCAATAAAATTCACTTCACTTATACATACAGCTTGCTACCTGGGCGTGGATATTCTTTCGCCTGCTCTTATACTGAACAAAATTAATTCAATAAAATTCACTTCACTTATACATACAGCTTGCTACCTGGGCGTGGATATTCTTTCGCCTGCTCTTATACTGAACAAAATTAATTCAATAAAATTCACTTCACTTATACATACAGCTTGCTACCTGGGCGTGGATATTCTTTCGCCTGCTCTTATACTGAACAAAATTAATTCAATAAAATTCACTTCACTTATACATACAGCTTGCTACCTGGGCGTGGATATTCTTTCGCCTGCTCTTATACTGAACAAAATTAATTCAATAAAATTCACTTCACTTATACATACAGCTTGCTACCTGGGCGTGGATATTCTTTCGCCTGCTCTTATACTGAACAAAATTAATTCAATAAAATTCACTTCACTTATACATACAGCTTGCTACCTGGGCGTGGATATTCTTTCGCCTGCTCTTATACTGAACAAAATTAATTCAATAAAATTCACTTCACTTATACATACAGCTTGCTACCTGGGCGTGGATATTCTTTCGCCTGCTCTTATACTGAACAAAATTAATTCAATAAAATTCACTTCACTTATACATACAGCTTGCTACCTGGGCGTGGATATTCTTTCGCCTGCTCTTATACTGAACAAAATTAATTCAATAAAATTCACTTCACTTATACATACAGCTTGCTACCTGGGCGTGGATATTCTTTCGCCTGCTCTTATACTGAACAAAATTAATTCAATAAAATTCACTTCACTTATACATACAGCTTGCTACCTGGGCGTGGATATTCTTTCGCCTGCTCTTATACTGAACAAAATTAATTCAATAAAATTCACTTCACTTATACATACAGCTTGCTACCTGGGCGTGGATATTCTTTCGCCTGCTCTTATACTGAACAAAATTAATTCAATAAAATTCACTTCACTTATACATACAGCTTGCTACCTGGGCGTGGATATTCTTTCGCCTGCTCTTATACTGAACAAAATTAATTCAATAAAATTCACTTCACTTATACATACAGCTTGCTACCTGGGCGTGGATATTCTTTCGCCTGCTCTTATACTGAACAAAATTAATTCAATAAAATTCACTTCACTTATACATACAGCTTGCTACCTGGGCGTGGATATTCTTTCGCCTGCTCTTATACTGAACAAAATTAATTCAATAAAATTCACTTCACTTATACATACAGCTTGCTACCTGGGCGTGGATATTCTTTCGCCTGCTCTTATACTGAACAAAATTAATTCAATAAAATTCACTTCACTTATACATACAGCTTGCTACCTGGGCGTGGATATTCTTTCGCCTGCTCTTATACTGAACAAAATTAATTCAATAAAATTCACTTCACTTATACATACAGCTTGCTACCTGGGCGTGGATATTCTTTCGCCTGCTCTTATACTGAACAAAATTAATTCAATAAAATTCACTTCACTTATACATACAGCTTGCTACCTGGGCGTGGATATTCTTTCGCCTGCTCTTATACTGAACAAAATTAATTCAATAAAATTCACTTCACTTATACATACAGCTTGCTACCTGGGCGTGGATATTCTTTCGCCTGCTCTTATACTGAACAAAATTAATTCAATAAAATTCACTTCACTTATACATACAGCTTGCTACCTGGGCGTGGATATTCTTTCGCCTGCTCTTATACTGAACAAAATTAATTCAATAAAATTCACTTCACTTATACATACAGCTTGCTACCTGGGCGTGGATATTCTTTCGCCTGCTCTTATACTGAACAAAATTAATTCAATAAAATTCACTTCACTTATACATACAGCTTGCTACCTGGGCGTGGATATTCTTTCGCCTGCTCTTATACTGAACAAAATTAATTCAATAAAATTCACTTCACTTATACATACAGCTTGCTACCTGGGCGTGGATATTCTTTCGCCTGCTCTTATACTGAACAAAATTAATTCAATAAAATTCACTTCACTTATACATACAGCTTGCTACCTGGGCGTGGATATTCTTTCGCCTGCTCTTATACTGAACAAAATTAATTCAATAAAATTCACTTCACTTATACATACAGCTTGCTACCTGGGCGTGGATATTCTTTCGCCTGCTCTTATACTGAACAAAATTAATTCAATAAAATTCACTTCACTTATACATACAGCTTGCTACCTGGGCGTGGATATTCTTTCGCCTGCTCTTATACTGAACAAAATTAATTCAATAAAATTCACTTCACTTATACATACAGCTTGCTACCTGGGCGTGGATATTCTTTCGCCTGCTCTTATACTGAACAAAATTAATTCAATAAAATTCACTTCACTTATACATACAGCTTGCTACCTGGGCGTGGATATTCTTTCGCCTGCTCTTATACTGAACAAAATTAATTCAATAAAATTCACTTCACTTATACATACAGCTTGCTACCTGGGCGTGGATATTCTTTCGCCTGCTCTTATACTGAACAAAATTAATTCAATAAAATTCACTTCACTTATACATACAGCTTGCTACCTGGGCGTGGATATTCTTTCGCCTGCTCTTATACTGAACAAAATTAATTCAATAAAATTCACTTCACTTATACATACAGCTTGCTACCTGGGCGTGGATATTCTTTCGCCTGCTCTTATACTGAACAAAATTAATTCAATAAAATTCACTTCACTTATACATACAGCTTGCTACCTGGGCGTGGATATTCTTTCGCCTGCTCTTATACTGAACAAAATTAATTCAATAAAATTCACTTCACTTATACATACAGCTTGCTACCTGGGCGTGGATATTCTTTCGCCTGCTCTTATACTGAACAAAATTAATTCAATAAAATTCACTTCACTTATACATACAGCTTGCTACCTGGGCGTGGATATTCTTTCGCCTGCTCTTATACTGAACAAAATTAATTCAATAAAATTCACTTCACTTATACATACAGCTTGCTACCTGGGCGTGGATATTCTTTCGCCTGCTCTTATACTGAACAAAATTAATTCAATAAAATTCACTTCACTTATACATACAGCTTGCTACCTGGGCGTGGATATTCTTTCGCCTGCTCTTATACTGAACAAAATTAATTCAATAAAATTCACTTCACTTATACATACAGCTTGCTACCTGGGCGTGGATATTCTTTCGCCTGCTCTTATACTGAACAAAATTAATTCAATAAAATTCACTTCACTTATACATACAGCTTGCTACCTGGGCGTGGATATTCTTTCGCCTGCTCTTATACTGAACAAAATTAATTCAATAAAATTCACTTCACTTATACATACAGCTTGCTACCTGGGCGTGGATATTCTTTCGCCTGCTCTTATACTGAACAAAATTAATTCAATAAAATTCACTTCACTTATACATACAGCTTGCTACCTGGGCGTGGATATTCTTTCGCCTGCTCTTATACTGAACAAAATTAATTCAATAAAATTCACTTCACTTATACATACAGCTTGCTACCTGGGCGTGGATATTCTTTCGCCTGCTCTTATACTGAACAAAATTAATTCAATAAAATTCACTTCACTTATACATACAGCTTGCTACCTGGGCGTGGATATTCTTTCGCCTGCTCTTATACTGAACAAAATTAATTCAATAAAATTCACTTCACTTATACATACAGCTTGCTACCTGGGCGTGGATATTCTTTCGCCTGCTCTTATACTGAACAAAATTAATTCAATAAAATTCACTTCACTTATACATACAGCTTGCTACCTGGGCGTGGATATTCTTTCGCCTGCTCTTATACTGAACAAAATTAATTCAATAAAATTCACTTCACTTATACATACAGCTTGCTACCTGGGCGTGGATATTCTTTCGCCTGCTCTTATACTGAACAAAATTAATTCAATAAAATTCACTTCACTTATACATACAGCTTGCTACCTGGGCGTGGATATTCTTTCGCCTGCTCTTATACTGAACAAAATTAATTCAATAAAATTCACTTCACTTATACATACAGCTTGCTACCTGGGCGTGGATATTCTTTCGCCTGCTCTTATACTGAACAAAATTAATTCAATAAAATTCACTTCACTTATACATACAGCTTGCTACCTGGGCGTGGATATTCTTTCGCCTGCTCTTATACTGAACAAAATTAATTCAATAAAATTCACTTCACTTATACATACAGCTTGCTACCTGGGCGTGGATATTCTTTCGCCTGCTCTTATACTGAACAAAATTAATTCAATAAAATTCACTTCACTTATACATACAGCTTGCTACCTGGGCGTGGATATTCTTTCGCCTGCTCTTATACTGAACAAAATTAATTCAATAAAATTCACTTCACTTATACATACAGCTTGCTACCTGGGCGTGGATATTCTTTCGCCTGCTCTTATACTGAACAAAATTAATTCAATAAAATTCACTTCACTTATACATACAGCTTGCTACCTGGGCGTGGATATTCTTTCGCCTGCTCTTATACTGAACAAAATTAATTCAATAAAATTCACTTCACTTATACATACAGCTTGCTACCTGGGCGTGGATATTCTTTCGCCTGCTCTTATACTGAACAAAATTAATTCAATAAAATTCACTTCACTTATACATACAGCTTGCTACCTGGGCGTGGATATTCTTTCGCCTGCTCTTATACTGAACAAAATTAATTCAATAAAATTCACTTCACTTATACATACAGCTTGCTACCTGGGCGTGGATATTCTTTCGCCTGCTCTTATACTGAACAAAATTAATTCAATAAAATTCACTTCACTTATACATACAGCTTGCTACCTGGGCGTGGATATTCTTTCGCCTGCTCTTATACTGAACAAAATTAATTCAATAAAATTCACTTCACTTATACATACAGCTTGCTACCTGGGCGTGGATATTCTTTCGCCTGCTCTTATACTGAACAAAATTAATTCAATAAAATTCACTTCACTTATACATACAGCTTGCTACCTGGGCGTGGATATTCTTTCGCCTGCTCTTATACTGAACAAAATTAATTCAATAAAATTCACTTCACTTATACATACAGCTTGCTACCTGGGCGTGGATATTCTTTCGCCTGCTCTTATACTGAACAAAATTAATTCAATAAAATTCACTTCACTTATACATACAGCTTGCTACCTGGGCGTGGATATTCTTTCGCCTGCTCTTATACTGAACAAAATTAATTCAATAAAATTCACTTCACTTATACATACAGCTTGCTACCTGGGCGTGGATATTCTTTCGCCTGCTCTTATACTGAACAAAATTAATTCAATAAAATTCACTTCACTTATACATACAGCTTGCTACCTGGGCGTGGATATTCTTTCGCCTGCTCTTATACTGAACAAAATTAATTCAATAAAATTCACTTCACTTATACATACAGCTTGCTACCTGGGCGTGGATATTCTTTCGCCTGCTCTTATACTGAACAAAATTAATTCAATAAAATTCACTTCACTTATACATACAGCTTGCTACCTGGGCGTGGATATTCTTTCGCCTGCTCTTATACTGAACAAAATTAATTCAATAAAATTCACTTCACTTATACATACAGCTTGCTACCTGGGCGTGGATATTCTTTCGCCTGCTCTTATACTGAACAAAATTAATTCAATAAAATTCACTTCACTTATACATACAGCTTGCTACCTGGGCGTGGATATTCTTTCGCCTGCTCTTATACTGAACAAAATTAATTCAATAAAATTCACTTCACTTATACATACAGCTTGCTACCTGGGCGTGGATATTCTTTCGCCTGCTCTTATACTGAACAAAATTAATTCAATAAAATTCACTTCACTTATACATACAGCTTGCTACCTGGGCGTGGATATTCTTTCGCCTGCTCTTATACTGAACAAAATTAATTCAATAAAATTCACTTCACTTATACATACAGCTTGCTACCTGGGCGTGGATATTCTTTCGCCTGCTCTTATACTGAACAAAATTAATTCAATAAAATTCACTTCACTTATACATACAGCTTGCTACCTGGGCGTGGATATTCTTTCGCCTGCTCTTATACTGAACAAAATTAATTCAATAAAATTCACTTCACTTATACATACAGCTTGCTACCTGGGCGTGGATATTCTTTCGCCTGCTCTTATACTGAACAAAATTAATTCAATAAAATTCACTTCACTTATACATACAGCTTGCTACCTGGGCGTGGATATTCTTTCGCCTGCTCTTATACTGAACAAAATTAATTCAATAAAATTCACTTCACTTATACATACAGCTTGCTACCTGGGCGTGGATATTCTTTCGCCTGCTCTTATACTGAACAAAATTAATTCAATAAAATTCACTTCACTTATACATACAGCTTGCTACCTGGGCGTGGATATTCTTTCGCCTGCTCTTATACTGAACAAAATTAATTCAATAAAATTCACTTCACTTATACATACAGCTTGCTACCTGGGCGTGGATATTCTTTCGCCTGCTCTTATACTGAACAAAATTAATTCAATAAAATTCACTTCACTTATACATACAGCTTGCTACCTGGGCGTGGATATTCTTTCGCCTGCTCTTATACTGAACAAAATTAATTCAATAAAATTCACTTCACTTATACATACAGCTTGCTACCTGGGCGTGGATATTCTTTCGCCTGCTCTTATACTGAACAAAATTAATTCAATAAAATTCACTTCACTTATACATACAGCTTGCTACCTGGGCGTGGATATTCTTTCGCCTGCTCTTATACTGAACAAAATTAATTCAATAAAATTCACTTCACTTATACATACAGCTTGCTACCTGGGCGTGGATATTCTTTCGCCTGCTCTTATACTGAACAAAATTAATTCAATAAAATTCACTTCACTTATACATACAGCTTGCTACCTGGGCGTGGATATTCTTTCGCCTGCTCTTATACTGAACAAAATTAATTCAATAAAATTCACTTCACTTAACATACAACTAGCTGATGTGAATATTCTTCCGCCTGCTCTTTTGTCCTACGGTCCCATGTAGCGGAATTAGCGTAAGCGGATCGACGTTTCGCCAATCACGAGACTGTTTAGATGAAGGAAATTACGAAAATCATTTTGTAATTGGTTATCCGCCTGATCCGCTTACGCGAATTCCGCTCCATGGGACCGTAGGAACGAAACTCCCGCGTATCGAAAACAGCGGAACGTCCGCGATTGGTCATACGCGAATCCGCGATACGCACGATACGCTCCATGGGACTGCACCCTCAGGGTCGCGACGTTGCCACATTTTCTCGAATGTATAAGCCGAAGTCAAAGGAGCACTTACACGATATTTTTAATTATTCCTCGCTTCGACTAATATGGGTATAATATAAGCTCTAACGTCATCAAAATTCATGAAAATATTTTATGAATACTTAGAATTAATGAATTTGAAGATTTTCTCTTCATCTCTCAACTGACTAGAGAGTACCTGTAGAGCCTCCTTAAACTTTTCAGCGGCGTCGCTGGGCGACAAGAAAGCGGTCAAAATGGGGGAGAATTCGGTCTCGTGACCGCTCATTGCTGCGACAAGCGACACTATGGCCGGTATTCATAGTCGGTTCTTATATTTAAGATTCTCTTAAGTACAATCTTAAGTTGTCATGAACCAATCACAGAAAGGTATTAGCGTCTTAAGACATTGCTTAAAACGGTCTTAAAATAAGAACGGACTATGAATACCGGCCTATGAAATTATAGATAAAAAGTTTCAAATGAACTGTAGCAAAGTTTTAATTAAAGCTTTTAGTTTTAGCTATATTGTGATATTTAACACTAAAAATTAGAAAATTGTGAAAATAATTTGTCAAAGAATCCACAGATGAAAAACGTGTATGAACGGTGACTATATACGTCCTTTATTGTAGAATGTAGATGGCAGTCTTTTATTTTAAGTAGCTGTCCATTATATTTATTTATTTTTTCAAAACTCAATTGTGTCCTTTATTTTTACAATATTACGAGAAGTTCTTTCCTACTTAGCGTTCCAATGTCTAATGTCGTACTAACATGTGAAAATTTTTACGGAAAATGTAACTAAAAGTATTCTTTTTTAATTTATTGTTGACATCCCTTATAGAAATGTATCACTAGTGAGTTAGTGATTAATTACTTGTTCTGAGTACTTAAATTACTGATGTACAGTAATTTCTTGTGATTCAATTACTGAGCTTGTAGTGATTATAAGTACTTCAATATTGAAGATTTCAGTGATTAAATACTGCTAATATTTAACATTATAATTATT
>NJRP01001422.1:0-11565 GCA_003063835.1 Aphaenogaster floridana
GCAATCGGGTCGTGTGCAATCGGGTCCGTGCGCAATCGGGTCCGTGCGAAATCGCGTCCGTGCGCAATCAGGTCCGTGTGCAATCGGGTCCGTGTGCAATCGAGTCGTGTGCAATCGGCTCCGTGCGTAATCGGGTCCGTGTGCAATCGGGTTTGTATGCAATCGGGTCCGTGTGCAATTGCGTCCGTGTCCCATTGAAACGTTATGTGTCCGATCAATATTGTGTTCAATCAGGACCGTGTCCGATTAGGACTTTGTCCGATCAGGTTGGTGTGCAATCGAGACTGTGTCCAATCGGGTCCGTGTCCAATCGGGACCGTGTCCAATCGGGACCGTGTCCGATCGGGAAATACTGTCGTGTCCGATCGTTTATGTGCGCAATCGGGCCTCACTCCCCCCACGGGAGTTTCCAAACCTGTGTATACGACCGTGGGTAGAGGGCTGTTAAATCACGCGATAAATGCACTCCCTTTCGAACTGCATATACCCGGATACCAATTTTGTGGTCCGGGAACGCATTTGGAAGAACGATTGGCTAGAGGTGATCGAGGCGTCAATCCGTTGAATGCGGCGTGTCGCGAGCACGACGTAGTCTATTCGCATTACCGCGATCTCGCAAAATGACACGTTGCGGACAGTATACTCGCCGTGAAAGCGCAAAAACGCATTACCGCGACAGATTCAACTCTTGGTGAGAGAGCTGCTGCCGCAGCCGTTTGGGCAGCTATGAAAGCCAAGACAAAAATTGGCATGGATTTGAAAACGAAGAACAAGCAGAAGAAGAAGAGAGCAACACGCACGCGAATACTTCCGGTAGCGAAACGCGGCGGTATCGTGCTTATCCTGCCATTGTTGGGAGTTCTCGGATCGTTGGTCGGTGGAGCGGCGGGAGTCACAAAGGCCGTGAGCGATAACAAAGCCGCGCAACGTCACCTGGAAGAACTGAAACGTCATAATAGCGCAATGGAAGGTCGCGGAGTTTATTTCGCTCCATACAAACGTGGACGAGGAGTCTTGATAAGAAAAAAACGTCAAAAAGACGCTAAAAATGCCTAAAGGTGTAATTACCAACGTACAACTGCAACAATTGGCAAAACGTATGCGCATACCGTATTTTAGAGAAATTTTTATGCGTTCTACCTTACCAATAGGGGGAGTTCGTCGAAACGAGAACGGTATCGCAAATTTGGATAATGCGGAAGGATCAGGTACTCACTGGGTGGCGTACGCAAAGAGGGGGAATCATGCTGTATATTTCGACAGTTTCGGCAATCTTCGACCGCCGAGGGAATTGATACGATATCTAGAGGAAACGCGAATAGAGTATAATCGCATGGCTTATCAACATTATGATCAAAGCAATTGCGGACAACTGTGTCTACAGTTTCTGCGAGCGGTTGACAATTAATTTAAAGACTGGCATTGCGTTGTGAAGAGTCAGTATTAGTTTGACACTTTCCGAACATGTTGCTAACGTTTACGCTGACTGGCAAGAGTAGCATCCTCGTGGTAAGCTACTTTACAGCCGTGGATTTGAGCGACGGTGATTGCGAGCTCGGCCTGACAGATTTTGAAACCTATTACACGATACTTAATGTAAATTCGTTGAATAATAAATTTTACTTTGACAAAGACGACAGGGAAATTGTCATTCCCGAAGGTTCGTATGAATTGCATGACATTGGCAAGTACCTGAAACGCACGATTTTACGTGATTATTCTCGTCCCAATGATGTGAAAAAGATGCTTCTCAAAGACGTCGAGAAAGACGAAGAGAGCGAGTATCCCTTGGTGATTCGTACTAATAACAATACGATGAAGAACGAGATCAAGTGCGCTTATCAGATAAATTGCACCAAACCCGACAACATTGGATCGCTGTTGGGATTTTCATCGAATCGTATGTTGGAGCCGCGACAGTGGCACGAATCGGACGTGCCGATAAATATCATCAATGTAAACATCATTCGTATAGAATGCAACGTGACCGCAAGTGCGTACAGCAACGGCAAGTGCATGCACACGATACATGAATTTTCACCGAGCGTACCGCCAGGAAATAAGATATCGGAAACGCCGGCACAGATCATTTATCTTCCGATCATCGCACGGAGCATTACGGACTTAACGATTCGCATTGTCGATCAAGACGGCCAATTGCTCGATTTTCGCGGAGAGGAGATCACCGTTATACTGCACGTGCGAAAACGACAGAGATACCACGTTGCAACGGCCCATTCTTCCGCACGCCGTGCAACTACGTCGCTTTCAACTCGATATCTTTATAGCCAAAAATCCAAATAGTTTCTTGGACGCCAGGTGCGGTCAAGCCACACCGCACAAAACAATACACTAACGGATTAATTACCAGCGACGGCACAACCTCGGTAACTCAGTTTTCTCATTGGTAGAGGGGTAGAGTCCTGAATGAGGAGAAATAATGACCGGAGTATCGGGGGAAGGGAGGAGAGTCATCGAAAGAACAACCCGCTTCTTAAAATAATAGAATTAATATATATTTCTCAGTAACATTCCGCAATAACGCACGGCAATCATTCCCCAACTAAATCTCACGGGAACAGTCGTGCTTTCATATACATTTTCTCATCGACAATTAGACAATATTTCTCACGGTTACTTTAAGTGCGAGGTCGCGACTTGACGGGCCTCGCCCTAATTACTGACGGACGACTCGATACACACCCGTCATACGGATAATACGGAACGAACAATAATATACTTAAGCAATAAATTACAATACATGGACTGTCGGCGTTTCTCCGGAGAGAGTAAGACGGAGGATATCACTAATGGCGACTCTCGGTACGGGCGTCGTGTCTCCTGCACTCTCTCGTGCTCAGAATCACTAACTCGGTACTCTCGATACCATAAACGAACAGCTGTACTCATTCATACGAGACACGAGCCCCGCCGGATTCGCTCTTACCAAAGTGGTGGCCTTACAATATAATGCGCAGCGGTCCGTCGGTGTCCTCCGTGGTCTGCACGTCGCCGTCTCGCCGAACAGTGAACGACGACGGGTCCGCGATACGCCGGTAGATTCCGGTGGCGGCGCTGCGCGCTCAGGTCCTCGTCGATAATCGATCCTTGATCCTCGCGGATTCGATTCGCTTCTTACTGCCCTCGTTATCCCGGTAAATTCGAACTCTCGTGAGCGCCTCGAAATCCTGATATGCAATCGATTTGTGGCTGCTCGCTTGTACGTCCCGGACGGCCGTCTCTCCTACTAGATCTGCTGATCGGCCCCTCGAGAAACTCGTCGTGAGGTGATCAGTCTCCGGCGGTCCTCGTTATTCCCTTGGGACAGTGGCTTCGGCCCCACTGGAGTGTCTATCCCTGTTTTGAGATGTCGGTACCTTTTCTCTCCCTCGTATCGCTGCACTTCCGCTCTCCGAAGCTGCAAACATGTGTCCGGTAATAACAGGCTCTCACGCCTTTTGGCGAACAAATATATAACAATTAGCTGTTTTACGTGACCTGGCTTTCTTCGCGTGCCGCCTCCGCCCGTGTCGTCCACCACACGTGCGGGTTCCACGTCCGGTCCGTTCTTTCTCTCCATCGGATGACGCTTCCGGTCATCATTGCTTCCTAGGACCACTTACTTCGACTCGTTTCCAATTATATAAAATAAAATTGAAGCCAAATGCGGGCCGACGCTTCGCCGCCCGCTAACCCGAGTTCGCCCTCTCCCCCAGACCTCTCCTCGGTCGGGCCATTCCGCCCCTATCACGGACGCAAAACGTCACGTCACAACTCCCCCTTCCCCGGGAAGGACCGAGGGGGTCTTGGACACCGACACACATCGGTGGCCATTAATCCGACACCAGACTCCAACAACTCAACAACAGGCTTTACGGAATCAATCTCTCTCTCCGCTCATCATTTCCGGGAACCCTTGCACAGTCCGAGTCCTATCATTCTGATACATTTTCCTAATACCGCAACCATGAAGCACGACTATACCCGCTTTAGCGACCCGTGGTGTTTCGTGTTGGTGAGAAAAGGGGGGGATTGACTAAACACGGAGTATTACAAAAAGAAAACAAAAGAGCATTTATTTAGGCTTACTACTGGTGAAACTTATCATAAAGAAACTAAAGTGTTAGCCTCCACTCACAGCCCGTCCTGTACTTGTGCCCGTATCGTTTTAAACTGGACCAAAAAAAAAAGAAAAAAAGAAATAAACATGTAAACGAAAAGAAAACATCTTCAGGAGGCCCGACGCCTAGAAGGGGAGTGAGTAGGGCGCGATACGGGACTCCCGACTGCGTCCATTCCTCTCCGGCTGAGGGGTCCTCCGGGGGCCTCTGTTGCTCTGCGAGGGCGAGTCCTCCTCGTAGGTGGGTCCGCAGTGTGGGCAGGTGCGCACTGTCAGCCCCGCACGTCCACACCCAAAACAGAAGTCTCCCCGACGGGAGTGTGGGCAGGTCGCGTATCGGTGACGACCGCCACAGTTCAAACACCCCCGTGGTAGCATCTCGGTAACCGGGGATACCCTCTCGGGACTCCCTCGTGTCCGCGACGCCTCCCGTCCCGGTGCGGGCGCCGGTCTCTCCCTCGGTACCGTGGTGTCCATCTGGGCGGCTCTCTCTATGTAGTCCGGTGCTAAGCGGACCTGTTGCCACGCGTGGCGCGTGGGGACACGCACCCGGATTTCATCTCCGGCGAGGGTGGTCTGGATCTCCGCCTCCTGGGTGGACGGTAGACCTCTTACGACCGCCCCCCGCGGCGTCACCATCAGGCCCCGAACCACCTCCTGGACATCCGCCACGTCGGTCCAAAATTCGAGGTAATTTTCCTCGATGTATTTTATCAGGTGGTCGTACCGCCGGAGAAAGCGGGTCCATTCCTCTCGCGCCGGGTCGCCCATCTCGAGGAGGAGCTAAGGGGCATCAGGGGTGCGATACGGCTTTAGATGTTGTACATGTATCTTGCCTACGGTCGATCCGTCTAGACGGGTCAGCTCGTAGACAACGGGAGACAGCTTCTTGCTGACCCGGAAAGGGCCTTCGAATTTGGGTGCCAATTTCGCCGCGAAGGAATGCGCGGCGAAGGACTGAATGTGCTGTCTCCTCAGAACGAGCTCTCCCGTAAGAAAAACGCGAGGTCGGCGTGGCAAATTATAATTCGTTGCCTGCCGCTGGTGCGCTTTCTCGAGATTCTCGGTAACCCAATCCTGCAGGGCCCTCAGCCGAGTCATCCTATCTGACCAGACCGCGGGGTCGGTCGCCTCGACCCAAGTCGCATCACTTCCTCGGTCCCGCAACCTCTCACTCGGTACCAATTCACGCCCCAAATTCAGAAATGCCGGCGAAGTTCCTATGGACAAATGCGAGGCCGTGTTGTACGCGAATCTGAAGTCAGCAATGTACTTATCCCATTCACGATTATCTCTATCAAGAAAGGCGACAATCATCGTCTTCAGAATCCGATTAACTTTCTCCACGGGGTTCGCTTGAGGGTGGTACGAAGGAACCGTGATATGAGTGATTCGATGTTCCTTCGCAAAGTCTCTTATTACGCGGTTCACGAACTCGGTACCGTTATCCGTAAGTAGAAATTTTGGAGTATCCCAGCGCGAAATAATGAAATCCTCAAGGGCTTCTTTAATTTTGGGTCCGTTCGCTGATCTCAGTGGCCGACACTCTATCCACTTAGTAAACAAGTCCTGAATTACTAGGAGATATCGAAACCCAGACTTGCTACGAGGTAGCGGCCCCATAATATCCGCGGCGACTATGGTCCACGGAGCTTCCGCGATTCGCCTACCCATTAGTCCCGCGGGGTGGGCCTGTTCGACCTTAGTCTGTTGGCACTTGTCGCATTTCTTTACGTGCTTCACGACGTCTCTAAATAGTTGCGGCCAATAATAGGCTACCGCTAGACGCTGATATGTCTTATCGATGCCTAAGTATCCGGACTAGAGAAGGTCGTGCGCTTCGCGTAAGTCTTCCCCTCTGAGTTCGCAAGGTAACACTAACTTCCATCTATCGAGGTTCTCTACGATTTCGGACACAACCGGTTTCGATCTTAAGAAATAGAGTTGTCCGTCAAGGACCCTCCATTGGTTATAATGCTCCGGTTCGCTCAAAACTTGGGCGTACCGTCGCTTATACCATTCATCCTCGGTATCCGGGACCTCCCCTGCTTCAGCCCGCGCGGTCAAGGCGGTATTAGCCTCCCCCTCATAGCTTCGCGACAGAGCATCGGGTACGTGATGCAGTGCGCCTTTCCTATGGACGATCTCGTAGTCGTATTCCAACAACTCGAGAGCCCACCTCGCTAATCTGCCCGTGGGGTTCTTTAAAATGTGGAGCCATCTAAGGCTACTGTGGTCAGTTATCACGGTGAATTTGTACCCCTCTAGATACGGTCTAAATTTTTTTATTGACCACACCACAGCCAGACACTCCTGCTCGGTAATGGAATATTTCTTTTCGGGATCTGTTAGGGCTCGACTCGCGAAAGCGATCACTCTCTCCCCCTCCCCAAAATATTGCGTCAAAACAGTTCCTACTCTTCCGAGCTAGCGTCCGTTTGCACCACAAAAGGTTTCTTGAAATCGGGACACGCTAAAATGGGGGTCGTGGTGAGACATTCCTTTATTTTCTGCACCGCGCCAGATTGTTCCACTCCCCATTCCCATCGCCGATCTTTCTTGAGGAGTCGCGTCAATGACTCACTAAGGGTGGCCAACTGCGGTATGAATCTACGGTACCACGATGCCATACCGAGGAAACGTCGTAACTGTTTATTAATGTTTCTCGGTATCGGGAATTCTAAAACGGGTAGGATTTTTTCCGGATCGACTGTGAATCCCTCTTTCTGGGTGATAAAGCCGAGATAACTAACCCGAGACTTAGAGAACTCTCACTTCTCCGGGTTAAGATTAAACCAGCGGAAGATATTCTGGTCAACACTCGTTTCAGCCAAACCAAATGTTCCTCAAATGTGGGAGTCGCTACTACTATATCGTCCAAGTAGGCGAACGCAAAAGGCTCCATCTCGGGCCCGATTAACCGGTCTAACAGTCTTTGGAAGGTGGTCGGGGCTCCGGTGAGCCCATATGACATTCGTGTAAAATGGTACAATCCCTTGCCCGGTACGCGGTGATTTCCCGGCTCTCCTTTGCCAACGGGATTTGGAAGTAGGCCTGTCTGAGGTCGATGGTAGAGATATAGTGTGCAGCTCGTAGCTTATCTAATATGCTGTTCACATTTGGTAGGGGGTACGCGTCTTTCTTAGAAATGTTATTCACCCTCCTAAAATTTAAGCAGAATCTATATCTCCCGTTAGGCTTCCTTACCATCACGACCGGATTCGACCATTCGCTGAACGATGACTATACGATTCCCGCGTTTAACATTTTATCTACTTCCTCGCGTATGGCTTCCTGTACTTTGGGGGAAACTACATAGCAGCGCTGTTTAATCGGTCTGTGCGACCCCACGTCGATACGATGCTCGGTAAGCGAGGTTATCCCCGGGTTTTCGCTCGGTATCGGGACGGAGTTCGCCAAAAAATCTCCCAATTCCGTCCGCTGGGCGATCGTGAGCTCGGGCAGCCTACTGCACGCATGACCATCTCCCTCGGTAGAATTGAATCGGTATCGTACCGTTGGTCGCTCGGAAAAGAACCATTCTGCGTTAGCCAAATTCAAACCTATGCCAAATTTACACAAAAAGTCTATTCCGACAATACAGGGAATGTCCAGTTCCGGCAATAGACCTACGAAAAGTTCATGTTCGACGTCGCTTAATTGGAGTGGCACTTCGCTGGTTTCGCTTATTTTAGCTACTTGGCATCACCCGTCCTGACTCCTCTGCCTCGGTATCGCGATACGAGTATTCCGAGAGCTTGAATTAACTGTATCCCCTCACTCCCGATAAGAGTCCTACTGGAGCCCGAATCTACCAACGCGGTTGACGGCTTTTCCTTAATGTGAAGAACGAAGTACTGTAATGGCGGAAATTCGGCGTCGTCCAGTGTAACATACGAGTGGTTGCATGGCGAATCCATCCGCTCGCAGGTCCCTTCTCCGGGAGCCGTTAAGACCCGATCTACCGACTCCCGTTTCCGTTTCCCGAGCATTCCGGGCAGGTGCGCAGCGTGTGCTGCTTCCTTCCGCACCGATAACAATGAAGCGTTCGCGCCTGCCTACAATCTCGCGATCAGTGACCCCTTCCTTCGCAATTCCAGCACTGTACTTCGGCCAGTCTGGTATTATTCGCAGTGGTTGGGGATGGCGTCGGCCCGCGGTTGGCGTTAGATGTATGCGCGGAAGGCCTTTTTCCCGACTCGATAACTGCGCTTCCTTTTCCCTTTTGTTTCGGTAGGGCTATGCCGGCCGCGGCGACCGATTTCGCACTCCTAGCACGCGGCGCATTCCGGTAGGCAAGCTCCGGGAAGATAGAGCGCGTCGTGGCTGGTAGTTTGTCCAGGCCATAACACTCTTCCACCTGCGACGCCAACATTTCCAATGAGCAAAAATCGTAAACCTCATTCCGGTGCACCGCGACGCGCAACCTTGGTAGCATATTCCGGTGGGCGTAATTTAGCTGTTCGCCCAAATGCCACGGGAAGTCCAATCGTTCAAACAGGGCCTGCATACAGGTGATATAGTCGACTACCGACTCGTCCTCCCCCTGTTTCCGGCGCATAATCTTGTCTCGTAGCGTAAACTAAAAATTCGGATACCCGAAACGCGAACGCCAAGCGGCTTCAAATTCTTCCCACGTACGCCAAAGAGGGTGGTTTAGGCGAAACCAATGAGCCACTGTACCCGACAGAAAGAAGGGTAGACACTTGAAAACGTCCTCATCTTCTAATGGAATTAGTTGGCGACCCTGTTCTATTCGGATTAGGAAGGCCTCTGCCTCACCATCGCACGCCCCGGAGACATTCAGATTCCATTTCCGCATAATATTATAAGCATCCATGGCCGCATTCGCTCTAACGGGGGAGGTCGCGTGTCCGCCTCCCTTCGCTCCCTCGGAGGGGTCGGGGCCTCTACTTTCATCGCGGGGGACCTCGGTATCGGTACTGGTACTTCCCCTGCCGCCCCGTCCTCCCCATTCATTTCGTCTCCGGAAGCGTCCGAGATCTCGGGAGTAGGCACGTGTTCCCTTCCCGTCAATCTCGCCAACTCGAATCTAAGCAGTCTACCCCGTAGGGTAGGGATAATCCCTCTAATTGATAATTCCCTATTCGTAAGCTCCCTTCTTAAATCATCGGCTGAAAGCGCGCGTACCTATCAAAGACTTTCCTCGAGAACCATTCTCGCGTAAGAAAAAAAAAGGAATGAAGAAAAGAGAAAAAAGATAAGGACCCACTACTCAATAAATATGTCTCGGTTAGGTTAGGTATCGTCAGGCTGAGCGTAAGCAATCAGTGATCGCTACGCCGATCGGCACGGACGCTAATCGGGGAAAAGGGGGAAGGAGAGAGCACGCCTTTCAAATATTTCCTATTATTTATCCGGCCGAAATCGCAGAGCCCCAAATCGCGAAGCTACCACACAAACACCACGTACTTATTATCGCAGGATCCGCGACCTTGCCAAACCGACGCGACTTAATTCAATATTCCGACACTTCCCACCCGATATTTCCTACAAAAGAAAATATATTTGTCACTGTCCCATTCATACTCCTTCTAATTCATAACATCGTACTCTCCGTACCTGAAATATACCCGAAATATACACGCCAAATCTCAAAGAAGGCACAAGGATGCGAGACTGTTATGATTGGTAATTGATACGCGACACTGTTTACATTCCCGCGCGTGAGCCACAAAGGAATGCGTACTCGAACTCGTGCGGCGATTCTCCGTCGCCCGCGGTATGCGCATACAATTATATACACGGTGGCACTCCAAATTCGAGACCGCCTTGTTTCCGCAAGAATCCTTCCGCCAAACGGAA
This sequence comes from Aphaenogaster floridana, assembly GCA_003063835.1. Classification (NCBI taxonomy): domain Eukaryota; kingdom Metazoa; phylum Arthropoda; class Insecta; order Hymenoptera; family Formicidae; genus Aphaenogaster; species Aphaenogaster floridana. Next base: position 9,947 of record NJRP01001422.1, read on the forward strand.
GACACAAAAGAAAACGAAAAAAAAAACTTTTCTAAACACAGGCTGCAAAAAGCGAATTAACACAAACAAAAATTCCTCGAGGCTCACCTCACTAATCTCCGTCACCTGAGTCTATTCAATTAATTAATGGACGGCGACTACTAATTATTCCCCTCGGGCCCCACGTTGGGCGCCAAATTTGCAACGGCCCATTCTTCCGCACGCCGTGCAACTTTATCGCTTTTAACTCGGTATCTTTATAGCCAAAAATACAAATAGTTTCTTGGGCGCCAGGTGCGGTCAAGCCGCACCGCACAAAACAATACACTAACGGATTTGAAAGAGCTTCCTATCGGGGATGTTTGTCTCGAACTCCCTTCGCTATTCTTTTTTAGTTCGTAAAGATATATCTCAGGATTGTCAGGACTGGATATATAAGAATAGTCTTTGCACTTGTATAACACTAATGAAAATAACTGTATTTAAATAAAGTCTGCGGTATAACCGAATACATGAGCTCGCTTACTTATTGCTACCGACCAGATCTATCGACACGAGATCTTCCGACACGTGCAGCCTCGTGTGCGTACAAATTGCGAGTGTGTGCTCCGATTTTCCTGTGGGCGGATATCGCTCGAGCTATAGCGCGTTCCCGAAACTTCTTTGTGACGTCCTATCCGGCGGTCGGCGCGCGCGTCGGCCGGTGCCGATCCGACAGCTAGTAACATCTTTCAGATTAATTACCAGCGACGGCACAACCTCGGTAACTCAGTTTTCTCATTGGTAGAGGGGCGGAGTCCTGAATAAGGAGAAATAAAGACCGGAGTGTCGGGGGAGGGGAGGAGAGTCATCGAAAGAACAACCCGCTTCTTAAAATAGTAGAATTAATATATATTTCTCAGTAATATTCCGCAATAGCGCACGGCAATCATTGCCCAACTAAATCTCACGGGAACAGTCGTGCTTTCATATACATTTTCTCATCGACAATTAGACAATATTTCTCACGGTTACTTTAGGTGTGAGGTCGCGACTTGACGGGCCTCGCCCTAATTACTGACGGACGACTCGGTACACACCCGTCATACGGATAATACGGAACGCGAACAATAATATACTTAAGCAATAAATTACAATACATGGACTGTCGGCGTAACGCTGCGTTTCCCCGGAGAGAGTAAGACAGAGGATATCACTAATGGCGACTATCGGTACGGGCGTCGTGTCTCCTTCACTCTATCGTGCTCAGAATCACTAATTCGGTACTCTCGATACCATAAACGAACAGCTGTATTTATTCATACGAGACACGAGCCCCGCCGAATTCGCTCTAACCGGATAGTCGAAGTGGTGGCCTTATGGCGCGTTTATACGAGACAGTAAATCGATGTCTGACAGCAGTGTTACTCTGACAATTAATGTCTGACCAATGTCGATGTGTAAACTCTCCATACAGAACTGTCCTACACAAACTGTCTCGTTTTTGAAAAACTGTCGTGGCGCCCTCTGACAGCGTCGTGTAAATGCGCCAATTGCGCTGTACGACATAACTGTTAGATATCCAATTCGTTTTGATAATTTATTTAGTGTCTGACAATAAGCTATATGAGCTATATACACTGTAAAAAAAAGATGTAATA
>NJRP01001422.1:29509-39753 GCA_003063835.1 Aphaenogaster floridana
TGCTGATTATGATGACATCGAATCTCTAAATAAACTAGATGTTAATAATACAATGCGATGTGGAAAACATGTTAAGAATTGCGCATTGCCAAATGTATTTAAAATATTCAACTGGTGGTTGCAACGCCAAAAAAATAATTGTATGATTTTTTAAAATAAAAAGTATATATTCATAATACGCTTTATTCCTTTTTTTCCCCATCCATGTATACAGTGATATAATAATGGTTCAAAGCTGATCGATAACGGGTCGATAGCGGTTCAAGGTGGATCGATAACAGTTTGATAGCGTTTCAAAGCGATTCATTAGCGGTCTGATAAATGTACAGAGTGGTATGATATTGATCAATAACGGTTCAAAACGGTTCGATAGCGGTTTGATAGCGGTCCGATAAATGTACAGAGCGGTATGATAATGATCAATAACTGTTCGAAGCTGATCGATAACGGGTCGTTAGCGGTTCAAGGTGGATCGATAACAGTTTGATAGCGGTTCAAAGCGGTTCATTAGTCGTCTGATAAATGTACAGAGCGGTATGATAATAATCAATAACTGTTCAAAGCGGTTCGATAACAGTTCGATAGCTGTCCGATAAAGGTTCAGAAGCGGTATGATATTGATCAATAGCGGTTTAAAGCGGTTTGATAGCTGTATGATAATGATTGATAACAGTTTGATAGCAGTTCAAAGCGGTTCGTTAGCGATTTGATACATGTATAGAGTGGTATGATATTGATCAATAATCGTTCAAAGCGGTTCAATAGCGGTTCGATAGCTGTCCAATAAAGGTTCAGAAGCGGTGTGATAATGATCAATACATGTTTAAAGTGGTTCGACAAATGTTCAAAATTGATACAATAATGGTATCGTAGTGCTCTACCGCAGGAATTCAAGATGTAGCGGTAAGTATAACATGTATACATTGTCTCTCCGTATGCAAGCATATGTAATTTCTTATCATCTTTCTTCGTAACGTAATGAAATCTTCCAGGTGCATCACGTACATCCCCTACTCTAATTTTGACTCCTACGATCCTTAGCACCGCGTCTAGCAGTCTCAGTAAGTCGCTCTTACTGCAAAAATCATCATCATCATAAAAAATAGCGAGTGACAGTGACAGTGTACATAAGGTAAGAAGGAGTTTTGTCGAAATATCTTTTCGACTAAAAAATAATTATAAAATCAAACGAACTTACCAAATGAAGTTCGATTTGAATTATGCCAGTGTGTCTCGTCCGGATGGATTATGTAGTAGTGCCTCTGCATTACGCATATGCCAACAGTTTTAAGAACCCGCTAATGCGCGAAAAGGTGGCGCCTTCAGCTCACTCGTTATGCGCCCCCGCGCGAGTCCGCTACTGCATTGTTGAGAAAATGGAGCAAATTGCCTAAATGTCTCTTGAGCTTGGGTGGGATTGTCATGGGCGAAAAGGATCCATCCGGACGAGACACACAGGCATAATTCAAATCGAACTTCACTTGGTAAGTTCGTTTGATTTTATAATTATGTCTCGTGGTCTTGTCCGGATAGATTATGTAGATGTTTAGAACAGCGATTTGCAACTTTTGTGTAGCCCATTTATTAAAAAGGAAAATAATAAAGACCTGTTAAGCTATATGCCTATATACTGCTGATACGTATTAAAAATTAAAGCAATACATATAGTCAGGTACCAAAAAACAAAAAACTTAGAGCCAAATATTGCAGTTTGTCTTATGATCTTAGGATAGTATTACTAAACTTTTCCGGATTTATGACCGGCCGGTTATAATTACAAGCAAAAGTGCGGGATGGACCCGACCAACCTGCCGCATGCTTTGAATTCTAGCGGCACCGCTAATGAGGTTGCTGCATGTCGTCTACTATGTAAGGCAAACCGACCTGTATCAACGCCACGATCTGTGAGACTCTTTTTTAACGGCTTATTGTCTGCTGACCCACAGGTTTATAAGGTCGTAGGAACGAAATAAAAAATGAATCATCTGAAGGGTCTCGCAACTGTTTGGTTATTCGTAAATAATGTTTTATAAAAGTGTAAGTGCCAACATTCTCGTTGCCCTCAAATGGAGAGAAGGAGAAGAAAGGCTGGGTGCGCCCCGGTGCAGAAGTCTTAAGCCGATCTGGAAATCGGATGACAAGTTTGTCAGTGAGAGTGATCTGCTAAAGGCGTAGAGATGCTAATGTCCGCACTCGTTGGCCCGTGCCTAAAGTTAGCAGAAGAACCAGTTTTCTCGATATCCAAAGGAAGCGTGTCGTAGGGATAAAGAGTCGCTAACTTAGCAATAACTGGGGCAGGATCCCAAAAGTAATCGTAATGAGGACGAGGAGGTTTGAGGGCTCCCGCCCCTCTACAAAAACGCTTCACTAGGGGATGGGTGTCGATTTCGTTTTCCGTAATCAGGGAAATCGCCTAACAAATATTGTTAATGGAGGAATAAGAATTGACGCGCTCCCATTCTTGAGCAAGGAATTTCAAGAATTGCGTTGAACTTGGCGCAAATATGGGAACCTCAGAGGATCGATAAAAAATTCACCAGTCCCGTAGCGGCTTAGTGTATTGGTTTATTGTGGTATCCCTGAGCGAGGCTAGCGTTACATCTATAGCTTTCTGCGGTACTTTTTGGTTGATGAGGGCTAACCTGATAAGCTCTCGGGCGCCCGGAAAAGAGTCCCTCATGCTGAGTGGCGATCTCTAAAAGGAAAGGAAAGTAAGTCCTTAGATGGTGGAAAAATTATAGGGTCCCTGGTTAATAAGCGGAAAAAGAGGGGAAACCAGGCTTGGGAGGGCCACCAAGGGACCACCACAATTCTCTGAGCCTTATCATTCAAAATTTTTTTAAGTACGTGAGGAAGAAGTATAAACGGAGGGAAGGGGAAGAAATTTATTCCCGACCAGGAGATAGTAAATGCATCTACCGCCACAGAGCCTGGATCTGGGAGCCAGGATACGTAAGCTGGGCACTTTGCGTTAATGAGGGATGCGAATAGGTCCATGTCGAGAGGACCAAACTCCGATGATATCCGTGAGAAAGCTTTTTGTGACAAAGACCACTCCGTGTCCTCGCTAATTGTTCGAGATTTTCGGTCTGTTATAAAATTGTCTATGGAGGCGACATAGGATGCAAAAAGAAAAATGTTACGTTGTTCACGCTATTCTCATATCTGTCTCGCCATCTCGGACAGGTGGGGATACTGAACCGAACCAAAACGATTGATATAAGCAATCGCCGTTGTGTTATCTATTCGAAGGAGAATTTCATAATTGTACAGATCCTCTGCAAAGCATTTCAAACTGTAAAACACGGCTCTTAGTTCTAGAAGGTTAATATGACTGGATTTTTCACTTTCTGACCACCAACCGTGCGTATGTTTTGCCCTGCCTGAAGCACCCCAACCTGACAGGGGGCGTCCGAAAAGATCTTCCGAATTGGCGTGCGGATAGCATTGAATTGATTCGCCGAAAAGATTCTAATCCACCATTGGAAATCCCGAGCTAGATGTGGAGAGATGTACATTTTTCCATTATAGTTTCCTTCGGTATTGAATAGAGCTATACATTTTTCCCGTTCAACAAATTTTTTGTATATAAAATTCCGTATTGAGCTGTCGGACAAACGGAAATTAAGGAGCCGATCATACTCGCAAAGTCACGGATTCGGCATCTTGATTGTTTCGAAACACTAGCGATCATCTGAAGCAGATTATTGCGTCGTTTTGGAGGAATTGCTAATGATTGAGATTTCGAGTTTGTTTGAGGATAAACTGCGATTTTCCGTAATTAAAAAGGAAATCGTCGAGGTAGGCGACCGAGCAGAGACCTCTGCCTCGCAGGTGAGCCACAACTGGTCTTACTATTTTCGTGAAGATATACGGTGCCGTGGATAGGCCAAATGGTAAGGCTGTAAATTCGTAGGTTATCTGGCGCCATCGGAATCTAAGGAACCGCCGATACTCGTGTGCTATAGAAACCAGGAGATATGCATCCTCTAGATCTAATGTCGTCATTCACGAGTCCTGAGTCATTAATTGAGTTACCATGCGCCAGTCTTCTAATTGAAAATGCGACGGAGTGAGGAAACTATTTAAGTCTTTTAGGTTCAGTATGAAACGCATTCCTCCTAATGATTTTTTAATTATAAAAAAGCGAGACAAGTATTGATCCGCAGAGGGGGTGGTGGTTACCATCGCTCCCTTGGATAGTAAGCGCGTTACTTCCTTATCACAGGCGTCTGCCATGTGTGAGAAAAAGCTGGTTCTGGAGGAAAAGAGCGAGCTGGTGGGGGAGAAGAAAAAGGTATACAATACCCGCGAATAGCTTCTAAAATCTCAGGGTCCCGCGTTAATTCTTCCCACTTAGAAATAAAACCGGATAATCTTCCTGCGGTCCTTTAATGACGTGCTCGGAATCGGGATTGAGAGCGGTAGTCCCGCTGGCGGCTCGTTCTCTGTGTGATCCCTGTCCGACGAGCCGTGGTCGTTGACCGTTGAGCAGGGATTCTGGAGTTTCCCGAGCGCTGCGTCAGAATCCGCTGAGTTGGCTGTTGTTTTTTAACCAATACCGACGGAGCCGGATTTTGACAGTTCGCGTCCCGTCTTTTCCAATACTTGCGCCGATTTAACTTCCTTTGCAAAATTCAAGCCAAATAACCACTCATCGACCGATGAATGTTCCGCTGCTGACTTGCCCACGAATGCTAGGCATGGTTTAATAAAGGCTTGCCTTGCTAAAGATAGTCTATACTAGTGATCCGCCAGTAAATGCATTGCCTCCGCTATCTCGGATATAGCTTTTTTCTCTCTCGAGGTTAGATCACGTTGAGATTTGAAGAGCTCTGAAATGCTGGTACCTAGCGTTTTAAGACAGGCACCTACCTGTAGCTGCGCCCTAGCCTCTTTTCAATATGCTTTGGCGTCTTGAGAATGCTGATATACCTCTCTGTGTTCAGTTTTGGCGGTCCTAAACATGCTAGCTCTTCTTTAAATTCATGTTTGGATAAGAGAGCTGAGCGTAGCTTCTCCTTCAGTCCCTAGTGAACCTCCCCCTTTGTTGAGGACAAGATGGCCAGATCCCAAGCGTCCTTGCTTGTAGATGTCTGTTCTGTTCCGAGCAACTCGTCTACTAATGAGAATTCGTTTTCTTTATTCGAGTCGGTTGACATATGAGGAGACTCGTCAAAATCTACACCGCGCTCGGTTACTAAAAAATAGAAAAACTCAGGTCCGATTACACAGTCGGTTATGTTCCGCGCTCGGTTGCTACATATTGAAAAAACTCAGATCAGATTACGCAGTCGGTTATGTTCTTTCTATGCCTAAACGAAGGAACATACCTGGTTCGCCGCCCCGGTTCTCAAGAACCGTCTGCTCGTCTGCCTGTATAATATCCTCTGCTATTTGCCTTGACTCCGCCGCGAGTGAAGACCCCGTAACGGTCTGGCTTTTCATAAAAGCAAAAATTTCTCGTAGGGCCAAAGCCAGATCATCTCGCTGCGACGAAAGGCCTAGTGATTTTTCACGCGCTTCGGTTTGCTCTAACCTCTCACGAGCGTTCGCGAGATTCTTCTCCTGAAGATCGAGCTCGTTTGCGCGAGCGGCGAAAAGATCTCCCGAATTGTGGTGAGATCTGCTCCTATGCTTATGTTTAGGCATCCTGGGGGTCCCAAACGACGGCTGAAAAACGTTGAAATGGGCACACACACGAAAAGAAACTGTTCGCTGCGCGCAACAGAAACACAATGAAGTAGCGGACCCGCGCGGGGGCGCATAACGAGTGAGCTGAGGGCGCCACCTTTTTGCACCTTTAGCGGGTTCTTAAAACTGTTAGCATATGCGTAATGCAGAGGCACTACTACATAATCTATCCGGACGAGACCACGAGGCATAATAAATGTTAATAACTACAATAAATACGAATAGAGGTAAATTATGAGGCCACCAACAACCGAAATGGAGCCGATGGACGGAGTGCGACCGATCGACCATTGTTCGGAGACTACCGCGTGTCCGCGAGGGCTCGCGCGAGACGCCGCGAACGCCAACCATGAGCGCGCGCGTGCCGCATTGGCGCGCCGCGCTGACAAGCCTCGCTCCACGAATCGCGGGACTCCGAATCTGCCAAGCAGCCCGCAAATTCAAACGAGCAGCGGTTCGTAGTTTGATAATAAACTTATGCCCTCCAACTTTCCAGAAGATTCTCAGTCGACTTTGTTTGTAAAACTTAACCGCTCTTTCCGTCCGACGGAACCATCTGGAAGGTTGGAGCCTATAAGAACGGGTGTTCGGAGCCGTCTAGCAGCACTTCGCACTTTGTCGTGATCGCAAGTCTGTAGTGTACGCTCTTTCTACTCGCTGTGTTCGCGCACTTCCGCACATACCAATTCGACTTTCGTCATCGAATTACTTTCGAGATCGCGCGAGACCGCACCCGTTCGCGCGTCTTACAAACGCATCGGTGTTCGTCACCGATTTTCGCGTGAATCGTCGTTTCGCGATTGTGTTACGATTGAACATCAAATTCCGTCAGAAATACAGTCCACTTTGTCTTCGAACGCACTCTCTTTATTTCACGTCCTTCACTCACGCACTTCCTATCCTCACTCAAAGCCGATCGAGATACTCCAACGCAGCAATCTCGCTCAACCATCAAGAGCAGTACCACGCCCAATTACAATGCCACTGTGTTAAAAGTATTGAAAACGTTGAGTGCTACGTTGAGGTGGTATTCCCGCGGTTCCATCTTTGCACGGGCTGTTATACGGCTCGAGGACGGCCGTGGGGACTCACAAACGGCGTTGGCACTCAACGTCTACGCCGCTGTATGGGATGGAGACGGACGCGAAAGAGGGATGTTCGCAGTGCGGAAGGACACTGATGCGTATTGAGCCCGCGCATGAATGCCGAATGTGCATCGGGTATTATCTAGGTCTGGAGCCGGTGTTTGATTTAATCGAATACGAAGAAATTGGGAGCACGAAATTGGATCATATTAAGAAACAGTTTATATCAAAATTTTCATATTGAAAAGAGATTTTAAAAAATTATATATATAGGTTTTTTACACATATTTTTATTTTAACATCTTTTAAGAGAATTTTTTAAATAATATACTTTTTACTCATATGTTTTTAGTGCATTATTTTCATTTACTTTTCCTTTCCACTCCCTTCGTTCCGAGTCAGCGGTTTAGTATTACGTCGCGATAACGCTGGCTCTTGCCGCGGCCGTCGCGCGACACGAAGTAGCATAATCATTAAAATTTTTTTCGTCACTATTAATAACTTATTATTACAATAATAAAAAATTAAAATTATTTCAATAAAATAATATAATAAAATTAAAAAGAAGATATTTATAAGAAAATAATAATAAGTACGAAGATGTGGTAAGTAGAGAAGAGTGAGTGAGAACGATGTCGCAGACGAGAAGATGGTAAGTAGTGAAGAGGAAGAGGGAGAGCGCTGCCCGTGGAGAACAATAGGTAAGAAGAAGATGGTAAGAAGAAGAAGAAGATGGTAAGAATATGAGCATGAGAGAGAGCGCATATGGGTGAGAGAGAGAGACTGTTCGCATATGTGTGGGGTTTTTCCCGATTCCGGAGGTACGGTCCCGTCGTTCCTCCATCGAGAGCGGGCAGCCTCCGTACTCGGGTTTAGTCCCGTGCTCCGGTTGGGGAACCTGCACCCTGACTCCGCTTGCGGGGTCTCCCACGTGATGTCCCGTGCGGAGTGGCGCCTTCCCTGGTGGCCTCCGCTGATCCGTTTGTCGGGCGATCCGGTCCGATGTCACTGAAACGATAATGCGGCAGTATTCCGGAACATAAAATTATCGGAAATGGACACGATGATATAACGTCGGGGAAGGGGGTGTCCCCGGCAGCCCGTGCTCTCCTGTTCGGCGTTGATCTTCTCGCCGGCGGTCCTCTTCTCGGCCGCACTTTACCAGTCAGGTGAGGTCCCTCTCAACACAAGCTAAGAAATGGGAGCCTCCAATTTCCCTACGCAAACTCAAATCGACACGAAACGAAATAACCGCGCCAAAAAGATCGGTAATCGGATCGCTCGCGCTCTTTCCCTAAGCCGGGAGGGCGCAGGACGCGAGTTTCTCCGCGGTCAGGCTTCACGACCCTTGTGACGAGCGCCAAAAGAAAAGGGTCACGTCACAAGACATATACTTGGGACCCAAAGATTCGAAGATGCTCTAAATTAGGCTTCTGTCCAGTCCATAGCTCGTGGGGTGTAGCTTCGTTTCTTGACATTACCGTTCGATTTAATACATAAACCGCTGTACTTATTGCTTCAGCCCAGAGATAAACTCTTCGAATGTAGCATTGTTCGAATGTAGCATTGTTGCCTGGCCGTTTTGCTCCGGAGTGCACAGAGCGATATTCTCCTTCTTGATACCTTGTGAGTAGGGCAATAAGGCCGGTTCTAACAAAGGAGCTCTGAGGGGGTGAGGGGAAAGGGGGTCCCGCGGCACGGGGTACTCCATGCCTGATGGGTGCGGGGTCCGCGGGGCAAGGGAGGGGGAAATGCGTCACTAGACGCGGGGTCCGCGGGGAGGGGATTCGCGGTGTCGCGGTTGCGGGGAGGTGGCCGCGGTGTTGTGGGAGCGGGGTCCGCGGGGCAAGGGGGCCGCCGCCGCCGCCGCCACCGTGTTCGCTCTCTCTCACTCATGCAGTCCTCTCTCTCCCACACATATGCGCTCTCTTTCCCACACACACAAACAGTATCTCTCACTCACATATGCGCTCTCTCTTCCACCCGTATGCAAATAGTATATCTCCCGTTCCCACAAATAGTATATCTCCCCATGCGAACAGTCTCTCTCTCTCTCTCTCTCTCTCTCCTCTCATGTCTATGCATGCTTCTGAATCTTCATTTCTGTGCCTGAGCTCCTGCCATCTGTCGTGATCTACTTGGACCTCTGTCTGCTACTTGACTGAACGGCTCGACATTGCCGAGTGATTTTGACTTGTTGTGGAGTGAAAGCGTGCACGAACAGTAACAATAATGCAGCGCGATGTATGCGTCAGATGTGCAAAATCTATTGCTGGACAATTAATCTCATGTTCCGAATGTGCGAAAACCTTTCATCCCGGCTGCGTTAGGGCGTATGCGATTACGAAGGCCGCTAGTGCCTGCTGTAAGGCGAGCTTTTTGACTGCGCCTGTCTCGCCGGCTGATGTGCAGGGTGAGCAGTCGTGTGCACTTCAGAGCGTCGCTTTGGCTAGCGTTGACAGTGTCACGCTTCCAGGCCCTTCTGCACAGGCTACAACAAATGAACTTTTACTGCGTTTGATTGAGCAGTTGAGGGAGACGGATGCGAGAGTCTCTGCTTTTATTGAGGGTCAGCGTCTGACTAACAGCGAAATAAATGACAAACTCAATCAGTTAAATTGTATTGCTAATTCTGTCGTACTAAATAGTCAACGTATCGCAGGTTTGGAACAGAGTAATGCTGCTCTTGAAAGTGAAATTCAACAATTAAGAAATGAATTTCAGAGTAGTTTAATTGATGCGCACTCAGTTCCTCCAATCTGTGATACGAATAAACTCATTGTCTCGGGTATTCCAGCTACTTCGCAGGTTGCTCCCTTGCAACTTGCTCAAAATATATTCAAGGCTCTCGATATTCCGGAACTCTCGTGCCATATACTTGATGTTAGAGCGATTGTCCGTAGGGCCCCGCCGGTGGTGGCTCAAGGTGTACCGTCTAATGTTACGAACTCGTTCATTGTTACCCTAACCTCGGGTGCAGTGCGTGACATTGTTGTCTCGAGAAAGCGTGCCAGACGTGTGCTCAAGCAGAGGGAGGTGTGTGATGTTGACTCTGACCGCAACATTTTTGTCAATGAATTGCTTCCCAAGGCTGTGTATGATCTGTTGCAGCTAACCAAGCGAGTTGCTAGAGAAAAGTCTTATGAGTTTGTCTGGGTTAAAGACGGACGCATTTGTGTAAGACAATCTAATGGTACTCCGGTTATTTATATTAACTCCGAGACGGATCTTGCGGGGCTTGCGAAGCTTGATTGACTCAAGGGTGCGACGCGCTCGTCGTCTTCCATTACTCGATGCGGTTCATCCTTGGAGACGTCATACTTTCGGATTGCTCAATTCAACGCGAATTCTCTACGCGGACATATTGATTTTATCAGACTACATGTTAATACGAACTTTTATCATGTCATTTCCGTATCTGAAACATGGCTTAATGCTGACGTCTCTGATGATCTAGTCGCTCTA
>NJRP01001433.1:12934-39301 GCA_003063835.1 Aphaenogaster floridana
CAAACGACCACCAATCGATTGGTAAAAAAAAAATTTACGACAGTCAAAGTGGGGGGGCTAAAAGAAGATCAAAAATTTGTTTTCGATTTCCTAAGAAAACGAAAAACTACCAAACGTTTTGAATACCGTACCAAACACTACCAAACGACCACCAATCGATTGGTAAAAAAAAAAATATCAATAATCCACTTGGGGGGGCTAACCTTGTTGAGGTTAACATCATCAGTCATGCAGCACTTGTGCTAAATACTATCCAAAGGTATTGTCGGATTCGATAGGTACCGATAGTTACGGTCGTTACGGTTAGAGCGCAATACGAGCGGAAACGAGATAACCGATGATGGCGACGCCGGCGTGTGTAGTGTACACATGGTTCGTGTCGTGTAGGTTAGGATCACGTGTGTCGCAAAAATGTAAAAAACCTATTAGATCAGGTTATACTATAATGATAAAACCGTTTGTAATGTACAAATAAGAATTGTATCTCCGTGAGTCATTAACGGCTTGATATTCAAGCCATAATCGATTGAAATGTCGATGACTGACACGAAAGATATGATTGTGGTGGACGACGAGTGTCAAGGTTGGTTGAACGTAATGCGAAATTGTAACATTCCTAAAATTTCACACACTCTTTGCTTCTGCACGTTATTAAACGACTTCTCAATATCACGTATTTAGAAGTCGTTGATTAATTTCAATCTTAAAACTCGCTTGGATCGGCAGGATTTCACCGATATTCGCCGCTTTCCAGCGGCGTATAATAGAGTCGCTTATATTAATTTCTCATCAATGAGATTACGTACTCGTTAAAGACTCGGTTTCGAAAATTTCAGTTACGGAGGACGACGAGATAGCCGCCATTGATTACGAGCTACGACAGATAGAGAACGAGCTGCGGAAATTGCAGGATCGCAAGGAATTGTTAACGCGACGCAAAGAGAAATTGCGCGACGACGCTCTTTTGAAGAAAAGCTTTTCTCTGTCCAAGAGAAATTGGGGCAATGAAGATTTCACTTGGTCCGCGAAGCTCGCGAAAGCGTCAAGGGACATATTTAAGATAGAGAAGCTACGAGAATTACAGTTACCGACTATGAATGCGATCATGTCCAAGGAAGATGTCGTATTGATCATGCCTACTGGCGGTGGTAAGAGTTTATGTTATCAGTTGCCGGCTGTGATCAGTAAAGGTATAACGGTGGTAGTTTCACCGTTAGTGTCCTTAATGGAGGATCAGTTGCACGGATTGCGTAAACTTGATATAAAAGCTGAGATGCTGTGCGCAAAGGCCGATAAGGAGAGCGTCAAGACGGTTATGACGGCCCTTGTGGATAAAAGTTCTCCTCTCAAACTGATTTATGTAACGCCCGAGTACATGGCCAAGTCCAATCGCTTCATGAGCAAGTTGCAAAAAGCGTACGAGTTGGGGCATCTAGAACGGTTTGCGATCGACGAAGTACATTGTTGTAGTCAATGGGGTCACGATTTCAGACCTGATTACAAGTTCTTGGGAGTACTGAAATCCATGTTCCCTGGAATACCGATTCTAGGTCTCACCGCAACAGCTCCGGCTAAAATCATCGTGGACGTGCAGAAAATGCTGGACATTAGTGGCTGCCTGGTTTTACGAGCTTCGTTCAACAGGCCCAATTTATATTACGAAGTTCGTCGCAAACCAGCGGACAAGGAAACGTGCCTCGCGATGATAGAGAATCTGTTGAAAAGCCGATTTATCGGCAAGTCGGGTATAATTTACACGACTACGATTAAAGAGGCGGAACAATTGACGAGCGATTTGAGAGAGAGAGGTATCAAAGTCGGATGCTACCACGGGATGCTCGAAGCCGACTACCGGTCGGAAGTCTACTCCAAATGGATGTCGGGCAAGTATCAAGCGGTAGTCGCGACTATCGCTTTCGGATTGGGCATTGACAAGCCGGACGTGCGATTCGTGATTCATCATTGCATTTCAAAGTCGATGGAAAATTTTTATCAGGAGAGTGGTCGAGCGGGTAGAGACGGCAGGAAGTCGGTGTGTCTCGTGCTCTACAGATTAGCGGATACGTTTAAATTGAGTACTATGGTATTTCAAGACAAAGTCGGACTGCAAAACTTGTACAAAGTGTTGGCATACTGCTTAGATCAAACGTCCTGTAGACGGAGTTTAATAGCGACTCACTTTGAAGAAAATTGGAAAGAAAACGACTGCGCTGAGATGTGTGATCATTGTAGGAAGCCTAGCGTTAGAAAGGAGATTAACGTGGCGCAATATTGCAGACAATTGTATGAAATTATGACTAGAGCCGTGCAAAACGAAACACGATTGACCGCGCTGAAACTCATAGATGCTTGGTACAGTAAAGGTGCCTCATCGTTGCGAGTATCTAGCGTGCCCGTGCCAAGTTTTACGAGAGAAACCGCGGAGGCTGTCGTAGGGCATTTACTGATAAACGGTTATCTGCAAGAGGACTTTCATTTTTCAGCATATTCCACGATATCGTATCTTAAACGCGGACCTAAGTCAGGACTGGCTCTTGGCAATGATCACAAGATACTCTTTAACTACGAGCTTTGTTAACATTCGTTGTAATCGATAGTACGGCGACTTGTGGTCGTAAACGATTTCTTGCAGGTGTTTACGATATGATTACGATGTCTTCTCTCGCTCGCTCTCGAAATCGTATTGGCACAAACTATATCATGCGTTTGCATGATAGTCACTTGAAAATCTACTACATTATGCATTAAAACAGATAAAACTTACATAATTGCAAATTTTCTAAATTAATTTTCTAAATTAATCGTAAAATGATCGAGATTCGTTATAATTCCACAATTGACAATACAACTCGGTAGATTAGCCTCGAATAAGAAAGAGAGAGAGAGAGAGAAGGAAAATATATACATATATGGGAGGAGTTGGACGCGATCGATCAAAGATGAAAGGACGCGAAACGCGATGTGCACAGTTTTGTATGTAGTACCTATATATATATATATATATATATATATATATATACACGCACGCACACACAAACACACACACACACACGTCATGATTAGGAAGCATGAAAACGGTGAATAATCGATAAAAACGGTCTACGCGCGCGAGGTATGACAGATGTAGCGAAATGTCAGCGGGTCGGATAGTAGGATAGGCGGTAGGTTCCTTTCCGCGATCAGATGAAAATATTGATCTTGGATAAGGAGGATAGCCGCGTTGGTAAGCTACGCGGCTGCCTGCCGTCGTATGACTGAACATGTATGCATGCATGTTGGAAGATGCATGAAGCTAAAATGAGGAGGGAAAAGAGAAATTTGTATAGAGGAGTAAGAGTGCGTCGCGTACGCGTCTGCAGATTTTAATTAACGGATATCATTGAAATGACGTATGTACTTGCGCGATAGTGGCGGTGGCGGCGGCGGCGGCGGCTCGGCGACGGCGACGGCGACGGCGCTCGCGCACTAAGCAGTGACGCTTGAACGTCAGCGATTTAGAAGCAAGGACGTTGATCGCTCTGCCGATGATCTCAATTTTACTTATGCACCACGAGAAAATGTTTCAATGGCACTAACTCGATCGAGATATTGCGAGTTTTCGAGGATATATCCATCCCCTTCGATGAAGAATGGCAGAGTCTGACGATTCAGGGCTGGAGTACGCGACTGCGTTATCGTGGAATCCGGAACTCAACAACGAGATATGCCGAGACGTTACCGCGACGCGCGGATACGCATTATCGACGCGCTCCGTATGTAACGAGGCTAATTGAGACGATAACGCCGTCGCGTGCACGTATCAGCGATCGTACGCTCGCACGAGGAAGGAAGGAAGGAAGGAAGGACAAGTCGGTTCAACTCTGTGAGGCAAATCCATCCTAGATCCGTTGCTTTTTGCCCGATTATGCTCACCCTCCGTCCTACGTTCTCCGCCGGTTGGCTTCGTTCGTCGCAACGTCGATGTGGATCGCGACTTGAGCGTCTCATGAACGAAGATAGCCCGGATCGTGTCTGGACCTTTTGCAGAGGCAAAAGAGTTGCGACGCATCTCGTAAGTGAGTAAGTGAGTAAAAAAAGACCGGATTTGCGTATTAACGAACAATTGAATTTTTCAGAATACATGTTTACGGTCTAAGGACATCGCCGACACTTGTTCCCTTTGCTGAATTCACTCGTACGTATACACAGGTGTCTTTTTTTTTTTTTTACAGCGAAAACTAAGTACGACGTAACGGACCGTCAGTAATCTCGACGGCAACGACACAATGCCTCTGCCCAACATTCTGAGAAAAGCGAGCAGTTATATCCTTGGCGAGTGCGGCCAGGACAATCGACGCGTCATTTATCAGGACGGTGAAGCATTATTCTGTAAAAATAACGTCTGCGTGCATCCTCCTACGTTAATGAGACAGCACGCCGACGTGGTGCATCATCCTGGGTATATGACTATAACTTGTAAGTTGAACAAGAATTCGAATTTGCCGACCCTGCACCTAAGTTGGATACCCAATAGCACGTTGCGCAAGCATCCTACCACGTTGGAAAATCTGAGTGCTAGGAACGTTGCCGCGGCGCATCGCGACGACGATCCGATCTCTCCGCGTTGCCGAATCCCCGAGAAGGCACGCGGCGATTCACTCAACGTTTCGGATGTGAGACACGAGCTCGAGAATGAAAACGAGAATGAAAATGAAAACGAAAACGATACCGAGAACGATAATGGAAATGGGAAATTGGACGTGTGCTTGGAGGCGAAGGAACCCGTCAACTGCGGGGACTGTGAACGCGTCTGCTCTGGTTCCGGCTACCGTTACGGTTATGACTTTCTACGTCGTCGAGATCCATCAGGCGCGGTCAATCGCGACGACGAAAACGCCAAAACTACCGAGACCGAGGTCGAAAATCGTCCGAATGCGGATTCGGTAGAGCCGAGCAACGAGAAGAATGGAGGAATGGATTTGAAAGAGCGGGACTATAACGAGATCGACGCGAGAAGCATCGATGAGGAGCCACGCTTCTCGTTCCGCGACGACGTGAGCGTCAAGAGTCGTAGCTTGTCATTAACATCGACGTGCAGTTTGTCAATCTCGGTACCTACCGACGGTACGTAGACAAGATGCTTGGATGTATCCAAGCGGTCTGTTGCCGCGTTTTCATTGCTCTCGTACGATTAACGATGTTAGCGATGATGACGTTGTTTGTGCAGCTGAGGAAATGCCGTCGTGGATGAGATCTCCGGAACTTCTAGCGCTACAACACAATCTTGTCTTTCCGGAGAGCGCGACCGCATCGCCTGTGACGCTGCGTAGAGCGCATCGATGCAGAAGATTCTCGGTGGATCTCAGCGAGATGCGATCCTTGAGGCTGTTTTTCGCCGATCCTGCTTGCACCTGCGGTCAGTTGGTCGTGGCGAGCAGAGAGAGCCAATATAAAATCTTGCATTTCCACCACGGCGGCTTAGACCGGCTAGCCGCCACTCTACATCAATGGCATCAATTGCTTTATCCGCGCTTGAACGCGGACACGGAAGAGACTCTACCGTACAGGTATAATTAGGCATAATTATATAATGTAAAATTCTGCAAATTTCTCTGTCGAATACTTCTTTATGACACAAGTATTCACATCGCGTCGTGTTAATACGAATGTCACTACGCGTTGCGCAGGCACTTTATGGTATGCCGGCCGGAAGTAAGCCGGGACGAGCTGCATCCCGAGGAGGGTCAAGTGCCGATGATCACGTCGCTAGCTTGGAAAGATTTGTTGAATGAACGCGGTCAGGTGGAGGAGGACGATCTTGCTCTTCGTAAGGGAATATTTTTCGGAGGTTTGGAACCGGCACTACGAAAGATCGTTTGGCCTTTCCTGTTGCACTGTTACTCTTATCAAAGCACGTACGAAGATAGAGAGCAGATTGATGCCATTAGACGGCAAGAGTACGAAGAGATACAGAAACGTAGACTGAGCATGAATCCGGAGCAAGCCGAGCGTTTCTGGCGAAATGTGGTGTGCATAGTGGAGAAAGATGTTGTCCGTACGGATAGGGCTAACCCGTATTATGCTGGTGAAGGCAATCCGAACGTCCAAGTAATGAAGTGAGTATCGAGACAAATTGTTCCTCTAAGAATCTATTTTCCTCTCTTCTCCTCTCTTCTCCTCCTATCCCCAAATTTATACTATTGCGCGTTATATCGTGTCGCCTATTACTACTATATGTATTTCCTCCCATTTTCTCCTCTATTTTCTTTCGCAGGAATATTTTACTCAACTACGCGGTATACAATTGCCGCTTGGGTTACACTCAAGGAATGTCCGATCTCCTAGCTCCGTTACTAGCCGAACTCAACTCTGAAATCGAGGCCTTCTGGTGTTTCGCGGGTTTGATGCAAAGATCGGTAGCCGTGTGCACTCCAACCGATACAGATATGGACAGAAATCTGTGCTATCTTCGAGAATTAGTAAGAATCATGGTACCAGATTTTTATGCGCATCTTCAAAAGCACGCGGATGCCTTGGAGCTTCTATTTTGTCATCGGTGGATACTCTTGTATGTACAACCGTATCTCGTGCATTTACAAGTATATCTCACCCAACACCGCAAAAACTATATTTCGTTGTTGATTTCATACAGTTTTTTTTTTTGTGTACAGCTCATAATTTTATCTGTATCTTTCTCTCGTTCCTCATTGCAGATGCTTGAAGAGAGAATTCCCAACTGAGATAGCGTTAGTTATGTGGGAAGCCTGCTGGGTCAATTACTTAACGGATCATTTCCACTTGTTTCTTTGTCTCGCTATAATGTGCGTTTATGCGGATGACGTGATCGCCCAAGATCTTCGAACGGACGAAATGTTGCTGCATTTCAGTTCATTGGCCATGTACATGGACGGGAACATTATACTTCGAAAGGCACGAGGCCTGCTCCATCATTTCCGTCAGCTTGTGCGCCTACCATGCACGTTAGCCGGACTTTGCCGACAATGCGGTCCAGGAATGTGGGACAGCGCGCACGATCCGGTGATAGAGTGCGTGGGTCACGAGGATACGCACTGTCCCTATTTAAATAATTACGAATAACTGTCTCTAATTTATAGGAAGAAAGAAGAAAACGCATCAGTATTACTTGACGTACGGATTAACTCGTTTCGTCGAATTACTAAATTAATCAAGTCCACACTCTCTCTCTCTCTCTCTCTCTCGTTCTCTCTACACAGATCTTTCTTTATAACATACTTTAATTAGTAGCCTATAGTTTCTCGCAAACATTAATATGTACAAAATATATCGAATCTAGCCATTTTGCTCTCTGGATTTACATGCGAATAAACTCAGTTGTCGCACACGCAACGATACGCGCGATACGCGTCTTTGTACAAGCTGTTCCAACACTTTTTTAATTGACCAAAAAAAGGAGTAAAGTAAGAGTATATATCGCCTGTGTTAATCACCTGTGTCATATGTTATACATTGGCCGCGTTCAGCAGACTCAACAGTTGAGCAACGTTACTAGATTTTCTATAATAAATGAAGATATAATATAGATAAATCTAGTAACGTTGCTCAACTGTTGAGTCTGCTGAACGCGACCATTGTTGATATTTCGATTTAAGCCAATACCGAAACACACAAAGACATATCTCAGAATTCAATCTCAAATCTCAAGTTCAAAGTCAGTTAAAAGGTAAACTTACCAGACTTTAACAACATTGTATATCAATAGATAAATATCTGCAGTATTCGCAATGTTAAAGACTGACGAATGAAAGAAAAGGATAATCAGTACAAGTTAATGTCCTCAGCTGGGATATCCGTCATCTTACTCCGATACCAGCTTACAATCTAGTAGGGTGCTCGTCTGCTGGAAACCAAAAGGAGAAATCAAATCGTACAAGTACACGTAAATACTATTGTAAATATATACCCGAATCGTGCAGGGTATAAATTAATAGCGTATATGTTCAACTCCAAAGTGTTCACTTATGTTCGTATACATACGACACATTCTCATACACGTACGCGTACAGTAATTACGTACGTAAAACAGTGTAAAAGTTTTCTGTTTTCTCTCGTAGCTTGAG
Source organism: Aphaenogaster floridana (assembly GCA_003063835.1). Lineage (NCBI taxonomy): Eukaryota > Metazoa > Arthropoda > Insecta > Hymenoptera > Formicidae > Aphaenogaster > Aphaenogaster floridana. Next base: position 21,013 of record NJRP01001433.1, read on the forward strand.
ATGTAACGCACCAAATTTTCGCTTTTACTGTTGAAAATTGATCAAACGTACTTTCTTTTGCGAAATGCACAATTGCACCCACTGTTATTTTATGGAATTTATTCAAAAACATGTACGAAATTATTGCGGTAAGCTACTTTCACCGAGTGATTCTAAACGAATAAAAATATCAATTCATCCTTTGTTTATTATTATTATTATAATATAGTCCGTTGTCACAAATATATGTAAAGATGAAGCTGCTTTATAATATTCAACATTTTACAGATACTGTGCCTATACAACAAAAGCGATTATAATGCATTCCATGCTAATCCACTTGATCAGGGACATTAAATTTTATCAAAAATAGCTTTTATCGCGCTTTTATCGTGCTATCTGGTGTCACGTTGAAATATTGAAGAGAAATCTATCTGTGTTAAGATTTGCTCCATGCAGATCTCAGTTTGAAATAAATATAAGAATGTAGAGTAACATGTGTGTGTGTGTGTGTGTGTGTGTGTGTGTGTGTGTGTGTGTGTGTGTGTGTGTGTGTGCGCGTGTGTGTGTATATATATATATATATATATATATATGTATACCGGTGCGAATAAATCGGTAGAGGGATCGACTCTCGCTCTTGTATAATCAACTATTTATTATTATCATTCTTTCCAATTGCTTTTGCAAAAAAAATATATGTATTTATATACGCGCGCGTGCGTATATATGTACGTATGCACGCGTACTCGCAATATTCTTCATTGTACGCTACATTTCCACAGGTACACAGATGTGACGCGGACATGCTGCAAATACCTTTTTGGCAGTTTTTTTTATACGTTTCTTGTACAAAAATACAATTTCAAAAAGAACATAACACATTGTAACATCACAACTTTGCTATTGCCGCTACTATCACATATACGCTAACGTTATTTTACTATAAATACACGCGAACATGAATTATTTTAGCGTATAAAAAAAAGTATAAATACAATGACGGAGAATCGTTAGAATCTCCGTGTAATAAAGAAATCACGCATATCTGTCCCGGGCGATACAATACAACTCCTGAAAACATACGTATAAAGATGAACATTCTACAAATTTCTACATTGCTATATCTCCTATGTTAAACATCCGAGATATTTGACTTATACATGCCGACTTGTGCCTAAAATATTGTCGGATACGTACGTGTGAGCACATATCCTGCCATAAATAACAATCGCCTCACATCGATATCCCAAAGATTTCACAGATCGCAAATCAATCATGTTATAGATCGTATTGACCCAACAATCCCTTGCTCTCATTCCCTGCCCATCACTTTAGTCATCGTCATTCGGTCCGCGAACACGATGCCTATACAATATCGATTGACTGTTGCTGCGACATCCATATTCTTACTGTTGATAAATTTTGAAATGTATCGGAGATACATAATCAACTTTCGTAAATATTCTGCATTTGTCTCACGATAGAACTTATATAACATAAAAATCAAGTTCTCTTCTCTCTTTTGATTGTGATATAAATGATTTTCATTTTGTTATTGACTGATCCAAAATTGCAAATGTATTTGTATAAAATTGACCGACACTAAAATCATACAAGCAATAGCCCATACTACGACGAAAATTAACCAACACTTGCCCGAGAAAGGACTTGCGAATTTATTAATGACCCCGAGACCGATGACCTTGTTAGTCTTTCGCCTGGCATAATAAACCAAGAACGTAGGTATTAAATACTGAATTCCTGCTCCAGCGTACGAGCCTGTGATACCAACTAATATCGACAGATCTTTGGTAGTCGTTGCAATCAGGTACGGTGGTATTACCGCCAAGACGGGGAAGACGAGTTTCTGAAGACATAAATTGTAAGATGTATCCTCTTTTAAAAAAAGCGACTGCAAATTATTTCGGAGGGTAATTGCTATAATGGGAAAACTGGTACTTAAAGTAAATACTGGGAAAAGAGCTAAAAAGTATTCCACAAGGAGCATGAAAATATTGTCGTTCTTGGAACAATCACCCGAACCACGTGGTCCAAAGTCCAAAGTATAAAGATCATCCAAACGCTCAAAGGCGAAGATGCCAGTTAGAGCCAGTAATAAATAAAAGAGAGCGATTAAGGTGTAATCGAGAGCTAGAAATCGATTTAGTTTAGACTTATTCGCTATTGGTGCAACCAAGGCCGGTAACGAATGATGACACATGAAGGAGTAAACGCAAGCGCCGAAAAGACTGGGAATTCCTAAAATGACGATTAGCAGTATTATTTCATTTATTCGCGATTATAATTTATATATCTAATAGCACTAATCTCTGTTAGTGTGTAAAATGATGATTAATCGATCTTCCAGCTTACCGGCTAAACTCGCGATAGGTGGATCACCACGAGGGCCGTGTACAAAGAGATTTTTTAAAGCGTACACGATCATTATAGTGAATGCGAGCCATCGCATTACCGAAGTCACTAATTGAAGATACTTGGTCTTTTGGACATTGAAAAATACAAATGGGCCCAATGACAGTACGAATATAGTCTGAAAATAGAAATATGTATTTGCATATGTGAACATTAGAAGCAGTGAAGTTTTACAAATCGGTGACATACCAGAAATATTCTATATGCATCCAGTCGATTAATCGTGGTAGCTTCCCAGCAAAATTCAGTATCTGGTATGGTGTCGTTGCATGTAAGATTGTTTGGCAAATAAGTACAGGCGACATCTGCTAGCGACTTTGCGACTGCTGCACCATAAATACTTAAATCTCCGTACAGATATATGGCGAAACATAAATAGAATAGGGTTGTGCCGAATCTATTGAAAAAGATGGATGCCATTTGTCCCATCTCGATTTTATCGTGAATCACATAATATCTATAAGTTGTATCCGTATGATCTGGACTGGTTGTAAGAGGAGCTACCAGTGGGGTATCCTCCGAATCTGAATTGGAAGGACCAGATTCACCTATTGTTTGTAAGACCTGAAAAATATTTCAATTTGCAATATTGCAACATGTATATATACATATGTATTGTAACGAAAATGATGCCGCATGTATGTGTATGGTTGTCAATCGAATATGCCAAAGTATCTGTAGCTATCGTCGTTACCTTGAATCTTTCTAAAACATCTATAGAACGCTCGACTATCCTTTGTAGAAAGCTAAACAAGTTGGAAAACACTTACGTGTTTTCGATGCTGGATATGCCTCCATGTAACAATAGCATTGGCAGATGCCATTGCTTCTATGACAAATGTAACCGTGATAAAACTATAGAAGAAAGAAGAAACTCATTGTCAGTGAGATCACGAAACAAGTTTGGATCTATGAATGCGATAGCAAGTTCTTTCTACATACCTGATGAACGCTAACACTAAAATGACGCTTAATCCAAGTGCCCATCCTGCTCGACTAAATACAGCGGGTAAAGTTAAGGCGCCTGTTCCAACGATGAGATTGAAGATGTACACGAGCCCGACCTACGACGGAGATCTCTTTGAGCGAACAGTCAAGTCTACAGCTGTTTAGTGTTTATTGATTGAGGTTAGGGCCAGTAACCTGCAGTAACGCGCTACGCCGTGCAAGCCATTTAAGCTAGACTTTTCCTTACCCACGTTGGATACTGATCGCTGATCGCTGACGGCTCGGACATCTCTCTCCAATCGTGCCAGCGCTAAACTCGGAGAACGTATCTGATTGTGAGAGGATGTCGCGTCGCGTCGCGTCTCGTCTCGCTGCTTCGCCGTCTTGCTTGGTCTTGCTCACATGCGAGTGTCACTGACAAACGCCGCAAAATGCCAATGGTCATCGACTTATCGTTTCGTACTATTCCGTTTACGCAACAGATATCACGAAAATGTTGACGTGCGGCACCCGCACGTGCTTCATTCCCATTCAAATCAATCACGTCAAATAAATACGTAGGTACAAGAGATAAATAATACGTCTTTCTTGCATACAATATGTTAACAAGTTTTCTTTCACACTGCCAATTTCAACTTGGACTCGTTACCGACTTTTCATTGCGAGCTAGACACAGACGACCAATCGTCGATAAATATCCCGGAACGGAATAAAGGAGACCCATCGTTCACGAATAGCGTTGCTAAATCGACCGATTGGAATGACTGCCTAATTTTTTCGTATTTTCGCTTAAATGATTGATATAATCGTTGATAATTAAATGATCGTACTCCGCTCCAACTTGAATTTTCACAATTTTCAAGAAACGAAGAAACCGTGCTGTGTACGGCCACCTGAATGTAGGCGTAAAATGAGCTCATAGATCTCGACTCGTGATTATTTTATTCTACTACTCTTTATTTTCGATTGTTTTTTTCTTTTCCGTGAAAATGTAAACTAGTTTTTGGAAAAGAATATACATATATATCCTTTATTTAGCCTCTTACATTTTTGTCTCCTCTCTCTCTCTCTCTTTTTCGCTAAACGGTTCTGAAAAAACTCGCGAGTTTCGAAGAAAAACTTCTTTAGAGGCTCGTCTGTATAATTCGCTATAGGATGTCTCAATCTCCCCGAGGATCCTTTTAATGACGGATTCTTTGATCAATTTGAGAAAATCTTTTCTTGGCAAAACTATCGAGATGCAAACTTTCAAATTATAAACGATTGAAAAAGAAAGACTTTTCGTGAACTGACAATGAGCTTTTCACAAATTCGAGTGGATAACAAAACTATAGGATCTTCTGAGCCCAAGGGAAGGGGAGGATAAAATTTTTATCTGAATTACAAACATCGCTGAACGTTACAAAAACTATCAACAGTATAAGAAATTTGTAAAAATATCGACACACATTAAAGAAAAATACGGGAATACGAGGAAACGTTTACATGACTAGCGGTCTACGACTGGTCCATTCGCAAAGGGTCGAAGATTGAGAGCGGGGATAATTTAAAAAAAATCACAATCATGTTTTTTAGACTTTTATTTTATAATCCCATAAGTCTAAAGTAGTCTTTAAGATGTGTACGTGAATGGTCTTGCGCAATACAATGGGAATAAATTATAATACTTTGGCTACGCTTACGGGGGTCGAAACCGTGGTGCCTTTCTGTTTTCCATTTGTTTGAGCGAACGTTGGTACGACTTTTCCGGATCAGCGGTTTACCCCATCGTGTAAAAAAAAAAAAAAGGAAAAAGAAAGAAGACAAAAAGGCCATCTTTTCCCTCAACGATAGGCAAATTGTAATAGAAAACAGAATAAACAGATAAGGAGTCAGAGGCTTGTCTCTCTGCGCGGAATGACGTACAACGTATGTTCAGCTTTGACGCAAGCATCTCTTAAAAATACCGCACATTAATCGGAATGCATTAATCGACGTTGATTGCCACTATGTGTCTGGAGGACTCCGCGTCGTCTCTGTCCGCGGCAAGTATAACCGACGATCTTTCCCGCGACAGAAACCTCGGAGTTATCCGCGTGAACGTTTCTTGCTCGAATTCTCGAAAAAAAAAAAAAAAAAGGCAATCGAGGTTTACGCGTACGACGTTTACGGGGGAGTGACGAGTCTAACGGAAAAGAAGCGTTCTGTTCTCGCGTTGAGAGAAGGATGTCTCGCGAGGAATATTTAGCTAAATGCTACCGTAGACACAAGTTATTCAAATATATAATACAAAGGACTCGATATAAGACAAGGTAGAAAAAGGTATTCGGGAATCGGGGCACATGTTTAAGATCGTTATATCGAATCGATGAAAGATGATGGAAAATGATCGTGTTTAAACGAGCAAGAACGAGTCGTCGATTTATTTTGGGTTGCCACCGAGACCGAGGAACAATCGCGGGAGGAGGGCGATATATCGTAAGCTCCTCTCTCCTCTCGTTTAATCGGACACGCTTACCTCACGCGTATCTTAAACACGTACATCCGAATTGAAAGAAGCTACCTTTGCCCCGGAGGAACCAAAGGGCAATCGTCGCGGAAGTTGATGTTACGTCCGCCTGCGAAACGAGACAAAAGCCCCTCTCTCTCTCTCTCTCTCTCTCCTCTCTCTCTCTCTCTCTCTCATTTCTCAAAGTCTCAGGGATCGGGGAATGATAGTATGCGGTCGAGAACGCGTTTAGAAGCACTTCCTGTGAACGATGGAGGGTCCGGACTCATCGTACTCCTGCTTCGAGATCCACATCTGTTGGAAGGTGGAGAGCGACGCGAGAATCGATCCACCGATCCATACGGAGTATTTCCTCTCGGGTGGAGCGATAATCTTAATCTTCATGGTAGATGGAGCTAAGGCAGTGATCTCCTTCTGCATCCTGTCGGCTATGCCAGGGTACATGGTGGTACCACCGGAGAGAACAGTGTTGGCGTATAGGTCCTTGCGGATGTCAACGTCGCACTTCATGATTGAATTGTACGTGGTCTCGTGAATACCGCAAGCTTCCATACCTAGGAACGAGGGTTGGAAGAGGGCTTCGGGGCAACGGAATCGTTCGTTACCTATAGTGATGACCTGGCCGTCGGGAAGCTCATAGCTCTTCTCCAAACTGGAGGAAGAGGCCGCTGTGGCCATTTCCTGCTCAAAGTCCAACGCAACGTAGCAAAGTTTCTCCTTGATGTCACGAACGATTTCTCGTTCAGCCGTAGTTGTGAAGGAATATCCTCTCTCTGTGAGAATCTTCATGAGATAGTCGGTCAAATCGCGGCCGGCCAGATCCAAGCGGAGGATAGCGTGTGGCAGAGCGTATCCCTCGTAGATCGGCACGGTATGGGAAACACCGTCGCCCGAGTCCAGCACGATACCGGTGGTACGACCGGAAGCGTACAGCGACAGCACGGCCTGGATCGCCACGTACATGGCAGGAGTGTTGAATGTCTCAAACATAATCTGTGTCATCTTTTCTCGATTAGCCTTGGGATTCAAGGGTGCCTCGGTGAGAAGGACCGGATGTTCCTCTGGAGCTACTCGCAGTTCGTTATAGAATGTGTGATGCCAGATCTTCTCCATGTCGTCCCAGTTGGTAACGATACCGTGCTCAATCGGATACTTGAGCGTTAGGATACCTCTCTTGGATTGGGCCTCGTCACCGACGTAAGAATCTTTCTGTCCCATGCCAACCATGACACCCTGGTGGCGCGGCCTGCCGACGATCGAGGGAAAGACGGCGCGGGGAGCGTCATCCCCGGCGAAGCCAGCCTTGCACATACCGGATCCATTGTCAACTACGAGCGCAGCAACTTCCTCGTCGCACATGTTTGCTCTCTTGATTTATCTGCAAAGGAAAGATCGACGATTAGCGTTACAATATAGGCAGAGACAATATATGTCTATCACGCGCGTATATTGCTAACAAAATTACAAATTATTATTAAAATTCAGATACGTCTTTAAATCTGCCAGAGATCTCTCCGACAGTCGAAGGAGAATTGAACGGCAATTGCAATCTCGAATTATCATCTTTCTAAAAAGCTAGAAACTCGTTGGTTGGAAAAGTAACGGATGTATATCGTATCGTCAAGTATCCCATTAGCCGGTGACCGGTACTCGCTCTTGAAATACACTCAAGATGGCGTCGAAAAGACACGTAATATATGTATAAGCACGCTTCGCGTAAGATTCGAACGATTCGATCGCGAATTATATTCGAGATGTGTCAAACGTTCAAGATGTGAATGCGTACATTTGTCAAGAAGGTAATGATCAAAATCGGCAGGACGAAAGACAGCGCGCAGCCTCCTTCAAGCAGATGCGAAAGCAACGTTATCGTTAATTATCAGAACCGCACCCTACCCTACTCCAACCTGCGCTGCCCTGCCCTACCCCGCCCCGCCCCTCCACCCCTCCCCGCCCCTATCCTACCCACTCCGCCCTTTCACAGCCGATGACGGACGACAAACGCGAGCTGTGGCCCGATGGAACGCGAAATTTTTCAAAACTATAATAAAATTTTGCAAATTTAGCGCCGATTTCGTCTCGCCTGCGCAAACTGTCGCTGCATCGGGCGTAACGGTATCGAGTGACACCGCGCGTACATCCTTGGATTTTCTTTCACGACGAGTTTTCGAAGGTGCAGTGATCTAATCGTTATACCAATCGCGTTGCGTTCGCGATTAACGTCTTCACATTGGAACACTTTCGACGCGCTTGCGCGCACTACCCCATTGTAATGCACATTCACCACCTTGTCGTTCGCACTTTGTACAATATCATCCGACATTATTCGTCACCGCGCACTTTTCTAGCCCCCCCCCCCCCCCCTTTCTTCGCTACGATTAACGTGCGCCAATCCTAGGTATCGCTCCGCGATCGTGATCGCTACACTTTGCATAAACTTACATTTCGTGTAAAAAATTCAAGTTATGTACAAGTTTAAGCAGCGACACTGCCGCACTGTCGACCGATCCAACACCGAACACAGAGTGCAGCCGCGACGATAGGCTCGCGGTGTATTATATGAACAGATGCGTTGTTCCTCGGCCCCACCGCTCGACTCTCGGCCAATAAGGGTGGGACACCCTCGACCAATCCTGACTTTCTTTACCATATATGGAAGTACTCTGACACAGAGGGGTTTCCGCAGTCGCCTCCCCCCCCCTCGCCGCTTAGCCGCCCGCCCGCGCCCGCTGTCGCTACCTCGCCCCGCGCCGCGCCGCGCCGCGCCGCGCGGTCCGGCGGATCCGGCCGGCGCAGCGCGGCGCAGCGCAGCGCAGCGCGACGCGACGATAAGCCGGTGTTTCCACGAAACACCAACCGACGATGTGAACGTATCCGCTAAATTGCCCTTCAAACTCTGCGGGCCTTACGATCGAATCGATTGTGAAGATCAGATGAGAATCTCAAGCAGTTCGGTCTGCCAACTACACGTTTCGCTTGGCGATTTTGCTGAGCTGATTCGCGGAAAATCATTCGTAATCCGCGAACCGGAAAACGCGATCGCCTAGAGAATGGAATCCTCATCGATACATTTCTCTCTTTCAAGCTTCAATCCGAATCAAGTGGTGAATCAAGTTTCATCAGCCACGTATTACACATTATATATTGCCGAGAAGCAGAAGCGCACGTCTATCGTAAGCGTCGTATACTACGTTAACGCGAGTGTTGCTTCTGCAGTAACTTACTCAAATTATCGCAAGTTACGATAATTTGAGTAAGTTACTACAGAAGTAACGCCTCGCGTAAACGTAGTAATAGGTAGGTTAGTTAGTAACGCGCTACGCGTCGTTGCTATTAATAAAACGTTGCGTCGTGCCGCAACCACCTGCCTCCCTGGCTGTGGCGTTATATACGTCTATAACCACTTGTCGTCGACAACCTGTCGACCACCTCGACGTTGCTGCGCGATGTTACGCGACTCGTAGGCAATTGAAAGCCAGCATGAAACGCGGGGCGAATTCGCTTGGCAAGATCCAAGAAAATAAGAAAGAATCGACAACTCGACAACGCGCGCTCGTTTTAGCAAAGCTCGACTCTACCTACGTTCAAACTAAATATTGCAGCAGACCGACAAAGCGGAACGAGTCCGCGGTTCGCGTTCAAAGAAAATACAGCGAGCGATATCGTACGTATGTGCATACGTAACGTGACAGGCTACCGCGGGTTAGCCGGTACACGCGCGGCTGTCACTTACCTCTTTCTTGTTTAACGCTGTTAAACGCTGTTCGCGAGCGATCGGATCGGATCGAATACGGACGAGAGTGTCAATCGGCAACCGAACCAACACCGTGCAGCAGCCAGCACCGCGAACGCTGTGAGCAGTGAGCGAGATCGTCCAGCCGAACCAACAACCAACCGTGAGTCGCGCCGCGCCGCGAGCCGGTATCGCGTGCGCCGCTCCGCTCCGCTCCGCGCCGCCTCGCGCACGTCACGTTGGGCATGGACTCGTCCAAAGGTGTGGTCGGCATTCAACATCCGGCATTTTTACCGACTATGCATTTTTTTAAATCTTAATCTAAACCTGTCCTGTGTCTCTTGGCGTCTATTTTTAGAAGCGTAAGGCTCGCGATTACGCCAAGAGCGATCGCGAATCTCCTCGTGCTCGAAGGTAATTGCGTTTATCGTTCGATCGCGTATACGTACGATACGTACGTACCGATCTCTACCGTCGATACCCCTCGTCGTGCAATAGACTCGTCCATCCAGCTTCTCCCACCGTGCGGATTCACAGCTCTTGCCATATATGGGCATAAAACGAAAGCAACGCGCCGATTGGTCCGTCAGCCGGCTAGCGGCTAGATTCTCCAAATGCCGTTTCAAATCGTACGATACGTCGGAGAGCGTGTGTCTCTTGGAAGTATATACTAGCGTAAAGACTAAAGACTCGAAATTTAAGATTAACCGTCGCGTCGCAGCTACCTGCATGAGCCTGCGAGCATACGTAGGTACGTGACATTCGTCGACGATATGGTTCTTTTTAAATATTCTCGAATAGGAATAGGTTATATCTCTCTGAACGCGCGCTTTACTCGCAGCGACTTTCTAAAAAGATTGACGAATAACAAAAAATTGTCCAACAATTGCAGAATATTCCGGACAACTAATCACGTTTGCGAATGGTGTTATGCCGCGCGCAACCACATCTGCAACCAGAAAGATTTTTGCAAAAATCTCTAATGCGTGAAGCGCTTTGTGGTAGATGGTGGATATGATGATAGGAACGCAAATCGATGCGAGCGACGATTAATAGATGAGAGAAAGGGGCCGTTCGCCCCGTTAACGAATCGTGACGTAAGATGCACGCGTTTTTCTTGAAAAGAGACGAAAGCCTGCTCATGCTACGGTAGGCAGGGGTAGGCTGTATAGGCTGAGCCGCTGAGGTAGATTCAAGGGCAGGATACGCGCGGCGCGCGCGAGTGCGTTGCACTCTTTTGCCACACGTACGCCACGCCACGTCATACGCTACCGTCCAGACCCTACGCGTCCTACGACAGACTCTCGTCTGTCGATATAATACGGGGACTGGTTAATACGAATACAGACAAACGGACACCTCTAACCGGTGCGAGGTGCGAGGCTCTCCCGTCTGGTTACGTGGGAGAGAGGCCCGCTTCAAAATCGATACGCTCCTTCTTGGAGGAGAGCTGTCGTCTCATCGTGGTCTCGTCGCGCAGCGCAGCCGAGCACGTGACCGGCCACGACGAACGTATACGGTACGAAAAAAGGAATACTTGCTGCTCGACGAGCATCAAGCACCTACTACATTCGCCGAGCGATACAGATGATCCCTTGCTACAGATATAGATGGTCGAATCGTTACATTTCCCGTGCTAGCGTTTAACACTCGCTTTAACTAGCGCTTTAACAATCTTCGATGATTCATCCACGAGATGACTGCGTGTGCTTCGAGGAACGCTGTTAGGAACGCCCGATTACGCTCGAGTCATTTAAACGTAACGGTTTCGTGACGCGATCGACGTGATTACTATGTATTAATTTAATCGAGCTGCTCGATGACGTATCAATATCTCACGTCTCGTCCGCGATATCTCGATTAATCCGCGGTATGTCTCTCTTGGAATAAAATAATTAATCCTGTTACGTTCACGCGTCCTAAAGACCCAATGACCCGAGGTATGTCGACCTTGTCCACCATATAAGGTCTCGCGCCAAGGTCTTGGAAGACTCGCGTAAGGACCTCGAGTCGCGGCTCGCGCTCTTGCATGTTGGCATCGAGTCATCGGCGTTCTCCTTATCCTTAGCGAACACGACGCACCACGACGTGTCTCCGCCTAACTTATCACCGTGATTGAAACGATTCACACACGTTTCGGGACACGTCATTTTCGCGATGAGTAAACGAGATATAAACTCGCGAGTCAAGAATTCGACGGATAAGAAAAGTCCAACTTGAGCTGTCGCATGCTTTCGGGGTTCGGTACAATGGCTCGCGACTCGCGAATGAGAATTTCAGCGGAAATTGACGTTGCCCGCGAGAAGAATTGCGACTCTTTAATGAATGATGTATCGAAAGTGGGCAGAAAACGGGCATTGCCCCGCCACCGGAACCGATACTGTCTATACAGTGTGGTCTAATAGCGTTTAGTTTCTGTCATCGCTGTTTCGCATAATATCGCTAAAATGCGCGCGCGTACGCCTGAACTTGAGCTGCTGATGAAAATATAGCGAGAGCTTTATCACAAAATATTTAACAATTTAAAAACAATCGACTTTACATATATCAAATGTAGTATAAGATTTTAACGTGATTCTTGAACGATTCGATCCGATATAATCTCGTAACAGTACTGTCGTACACTCGGTTGACGCTATCGTTCGGTATGTGCCACGCGAGGGATCTCAACCGTGCGATAATACTCGATTGCGCTATATTCGATGTTAGCTTATTTCATGTAGCATCGAAAAATCGGAAATTTGCAACTACTAATTGTACCAACTCGTCCTACCTAACCGAAAAAGATTCTTTGAACGGACGAATAAATTCGGATCATTAATGGAAAGCGAATAAACATTTGTACGACTGCTATATCGTAAGAACAAGAATCGGGCGCAAGAATCGTTTAATCGCAGATGTATCCCTTCGTCTTTGCCATATGACACATTCGCATGGATTAGTCATCGTTATAGCCATGTCGCGTCGCGTTGCCTAGTGTCGCGTCACGCGAATGGAATGTTACGCCGAAAGACAATCTTTCTCAAGAAACCATGCTTATCGTAAAATGTGCCATTAATATCGAAACTGTTTAAGAATCGTAGCAGCGAATCGTTGACTAACGTTTCCTCTTGACAAGTTTAACGAACTGTATCGACAATGAATAAGAATATTAGTTTCAATATCGTAATTTGTACTTAGGAGCGAGCGGTCTGGCCCATCTCTCTCGCACTCGCGATACACGGGACGAGCGTGCGCGTGAGAGAGATAAGCAGGGGCGAGATGGGGGAGATAAAGACGTTACTCTTTACTGGAAAGCTCTCTTGGCGATATGTAACCATATTTGGTCCGTTCGTTATGCCCATTTAGATCGTTATCTTGCATTTGATATAGCAACGTAAGTCTTGAGGTGTCGCTGGCGCGCAACTCAAAATTTCGTTGGATTCTTGGGATTCAATTCTTGTTTACACAACTAACCTAAAACCAATAGACAGCTGGCAAACGAATGCACTCTCGCATACGTTATCAACTATTCGCGTTCTTGACTCCTTTCACAGAGACTGCGATTAACGAGCTCGCGTGAAACAGTCAAGGATTCGAAACGCGGTCATGGCTTCGTAACTCAATGAACTGCGTGTGTTTCTTTGTGGATAGCCAAAAACGGCTTTAATCTTTCTTACTGTTTGTAATATGTTATTATCGACCGCCTTTTTCCTCACTATTCGCAAAACTAACATTTTGCAATTTATGATTACGAATTCGCAAATGTCTGCATTGCGATGCCAAACGTAAATTTGCATCGATTCGATCAAAGATTAATCTAACACGGTGTTTTCGATGCATACAACGAAAAGTAGGCTGGATGCTAACAATAAGACTTGCGACGGTGCGTAGAAAGGCGGATAGTTTTTTTAGTACTTTCCGGAACGCATCTAACGTTTAGTTATCATTTGATCGAAATACCGACATATGCTTTTCGCTGTCTGCTCGAAACAAATCGTGCTCGAAACGTTTATCGCTTTCGACTGAAAACAATTTGAAGTGAGAGGTAGTTAAATCTTACCCTCTCTCTACGTATGTATAATTTTACGCGATTGTTTTATTTCCAAAAAACTTTTTACATTGTTGGAACTGTGGATATAATCGCTACGAAAAGTAGATGTTTCGCATGTAACATTGAAATTAAGACAGATAAGCAAATATGATGGAACGAATGGATAGATATATCGAGTGCACGGAGTTTTGTGCATGTCTCGCGAGAAAAGATGCACCGGATCAGCATCGTCGGGCCGGCAAACAAGAGGGAGAAGGATGACTTAGAATAGCGAACAGGAGCGTAACGAAAGATTTCCGTGACTTTCGGCAAATCATATTTCTAGTTGGAAAATTGATAGTAAATCTTGAATAAACTATGGGCGCATATGTATTATATGCTATTATCGCGCGAACAATTGTCAATTAATTTTAATATGGCTCCTATACGCGCGAGGACGAACGTTTGGAAATACACATTTCCGACATCTTTTTTAAGTGGCTAATTATAATATTTGAAATTTCATTTATACATATATAAAAGGTAATAAAATTGGGTCTGATTAATAATAAAATTCTATATAAGATTTAATTAAGATGGTTCAAGAGAATGAAATATAGCCTCGTGTTTTTATATTCATAGAATAGAATATGCGCAGAACTTTATTCAAGTACATTGAACTTTTAATAACGAGTGAATCGGAAATCTCCGCGTACGTCGCGTCAAGCCAAAACTAAGAAACTTCTCTTATATACGCAAATGTTATTACGCATGTGCAGTTTATTTTCGCGTTGCTTCGTTGTTATTTTTGTCATTTAAATATAGATAAGCAATCCGTTAAACCGTTAGCTGCATATTAGCTTACTCGAGAGTACAAGTTCCACAATATAATATTTCTGGGATGATTTCTCAACGAACGGTTATTCTCTCGCAGGTACGAAAAAGTGGATTGGTATGGTTTAGATAGCGACGAAGGAGGCCATCAGGGGGATCGACCTAGAAGAAAACCTGCTCCTGTCGTGACACCTGTCTCCCCGTTATACATATATACAGGCATTCCGAGAGGAATGCAAAACGATGATGTAAGCCGACACACGAGTATTCCAGTGTCAGCATCGTGATTGTTGTTTTTCGATTGAAAAAGTAACCGTGGTCGCGTCATTACAAATACAATAAATTTTCATAAATTTGCAATATAGGATTCGAAGGACGTCTCGTCCAAGCTTTATGGTGTTTGGCGGTTGTGGAGAAATCGATGAGAAACGTCTGCAGTGGGCACCACGCCCAAAGCGAGGGAGGTGCACCGCGACGAACCCCACATAGGGAACCATGAAACAACTCTATAGCACTATTATACACACATATATATACATATATACATATATACACATATATATACATATATACATATATACACGCGCGCGCACACGCACACACATATGCACACGCATCGAAAATGTGAGTACAAAGTACCCTCTCTTCGGCCCGTAACATTTATAAATGACTCGACCTAACCCAATGATCTATCAAAGCCCTCTAGCTTTCAAAGAGGCGTTTCTGCTTTTTTCCGCGATAGGGATGCTCTGAATTATAGTTACCATTTCGTAATAAAATCCAAGTATGAATTACGATCGCATCGGTGTAACCTGACGTAAAATCTCGCAACTATTACTTGTCAAAAAATCATTTTTCGTAACTTAACAGACATCGCGATGATGTCTCAATAGTAGACATTTTTACAATTTCTGCTTTTTTTAATCAATACTATAGAATAACCATGTTTTTCACGTCTCGCACGGTTTTTATTACCTCTTTCCTCTCTTTTTACGTTAACGTGACAGGAAACAATAAGCGTAATGAGAAACTTATTTCGTTTCCCACATTATCGAGGAGAAATTGGCCGCGCCAATAAAGTCAGTGACTTGGTGGCTTGGTTTAATTAACCCGAGGCGACGGCAAGATGTTTTCACGGCTTCAGAAATCAAGGCCACGTACGCGCACGTTTCACAAGGTTGACCGTGTAGCGCGTCGCGTGAACACAAGCGTTCCCATCTTTGCTAATCTCTCTCTCTCCCCCCAAACCTCTCTCTCTCTCTCTCTCTCTCTCTATATATATATATATATATATATATATATATACACACACACACATATATTCTGACAATGAGAATAAATCGCAAACAAAGAACTTCGAGAAGAGCCTTACGAATTAATATTAATCTATTTTTATATTAGTTTATTCAGTCAGAATATTGATAAATTCATTATGAAACCGAGTTCTCTTTATTATAGACAAAACGAAGAGATCTTAAAGATCGTTTTATAACAGAATTTGTTGATTCTAATATATTTGGTCGAAAAATAGATTTAGATGGTTAATAAACTTAAATGTTAACAAGGACCGAATTTTACTGCGTCGACATTACTTTGTAAAGTTGAAAAGCTTTTAATCCATATCGATAATCTATTGTAAACATCTCACGTACTCGTTATTTATGGATTTTGTTGCTAAT
The DNA here is from genome assembly GCA_003063835.1 of Aphaenogaster floridana. Lineage (NCBI taxonomy): Eukaryota > Metazoa > Arthropoda > Insecta > Hymenoptera > Formicidae > Aphaenogaster > Aphaenogaster floridana. The sequence continues at coordinate 37,122 of NJRP01001433.1, forward strand.
CATTTATTGTTAGAGATAGAAACAGGATTAGAGAGAGTTTCAAGTCAACATTTATAACCATCAACTTTAATAAATAACAATAATAAGATATAATAATAATAATAAGATTCCTGAAAAATGCAACGTCTCCGTTGGTTTCAAGAGTTCGGGATAAAAACATAAAACATAGTTTTTCCTTCCTGTGGCGGGATGTTACGTCAATAAGGCGATATACTCCGGATGTCGGTATCCTTCGTGATAAAGCCTGAATAGGATTTTTATGCGATTCTTTTGTTCGTGTTACTGCAGTATTCTTACTTGCTAGACAATAATTTGCCTCATCAAGAGGCTATGCGTATGCAACGCGATGCAATTGGAGCGATTCGTTTGACTTAACGACTAACGAGGCTCCATTCGCAACCATGTATCAAATGCAACGTAATGATATTATAGGCTCAAATATTATAAGCTTTACGTTATTACAATTTACGTTATAGTGTTGAGAGCTCTACTTTTTACTATAAGAATGCAAATTCTATAATCACGCGCCTACAGATATTCTAAATATAATAAATACATTCATTTTATATATAAACCGTTTGATACACGCAAAATCAATTTATCTGTTTATTTACGATATCTTTTTATGCGATCTGATCTTTTCGTTGCTCACACTAGAAAGTAACACTTTATTTCGTTTGATTTCGTCGATACGATCGGGGTAGGAATTTTTATCGGATAGAATATATATAATTTTTACATGCGTGCAACTTTAAATCTCATTGTCAGCTACGAGTACAACTCGACTATTAATCACGGTTGTGATACAACTCTTTCTTAGATTTCCTTCGTCGTGTAACTATATTCGGTATTATATATCCAGCTAACGCTATCTAACCAAATATAGAGCATGTTCCAATATCTCTCCATATGCGAATATGTGTCAGGGTTTCCGTGTGAATTTCTTTTTTCGACCAAGTTGTATTACTAAGGAATATCGTGGAATACAACAAATCGACGTAAGTAACATAACATTTATCGAAATAGTAACATCGTTATTAAAATCGTTCTGGATATCAGTAGTGCGATTCTATAACTTTTATCGACGATTTTCGGTATCGTTAACTAGCGACAGCCAATGAGAGTTGCGCTTTCCACCAGGATTGTCCTTGCCATTGGCTGTCGTTAGTTAACGATACCGAAAATCGTCGATAAAAATTACAGAATCGCACTACAGAGAAACGTGTTCTTTTGCTTACATGTTGACATTAATTTTGGCGCAAGGGTGTCCGCAGGATTTTTTCCAGCGGGGGGGGGGCATGATTCAAAATATTACTTCCAGAATTAGCATATTTATAATTTGAAATTTATACACCTTTTAAAATTATAATTCTATGAATTAGTAAAGATCGACAAGGTTAGCACAACTTTGTCTTTCCTGTATTCAAAGGGAGCAATTGCTTAATTTTTTGCTAATTCCAGGGGGGGGCCAAATGCCTCCTCTTGCCCCCCTCCCTGCGGACGCTCATGATTTTGGCGTCTTGTCAGATCCAAATTTGAGAAAGTACCGACAGAAACACAAATATATTTCTTTACTCAATTTCTACGAGACTGATATTATTTTTGTGCGATTAGACACAAATTTGCGAATAAAAAACATCATAATAACAGATAGAAAATTTGGGAGCATTATCGCATTCATAAATATTGATAATGAATTGTAATCGTAAAGATGTCGCATAATCATAGATTCTCTCTCTCTCTCTCTCTCTCTCTCCCTCCCCCCACCCCCCTCTCTCTCACACAAGTACGCCTAGCTTGTAATTAAAATTTTGATGAGGGTTATACAAAGCATCTATTAAGCCTTATGTCCACGATGCTAGAAATTGGTCCGAGATCTCGGACGGAGAGAGAACTGACCAATCGCATTGATCAATTGGCCAAATTGTTCAAATGCAATTGGTCAATTCTTTCTTTGTCCGAAATCTCAGACCGATTTCTAGCATCGTGGACACAAAGCTTTAGGCATGCGCAGTGAGAATAAAAAGATATACTTTGGGTGCATCCAGGAGCGCAACCGCTCACTGAGCTAGGGTTGCGTTCCGTTTCACGCATATGCGCGCATTTATCTATAGTTCATGTCACGTAATCTGTAAAAAATGCGCGCATATGCGTGAAACGGAACACAGTCTAAGTTGCAA
>NJRP01001434.1:22999-39373 GCA_003063835.1 Aphaenogaster floridana
CTACTTTTCGTATTCTACTGTCTATAGCAGCTAAGAATAAGATGTTTGTAAAACATTTCGATGCTAAAACAGCCTTTTTGAATGGAGTCATCGAAGAGGAGATCTACATGGACCAACCACCGGGTTTTAACGACGACGATCATCCGGACTTGGTGTGTTAGTTAAAGAAGAGCCTATACGGTTTGAGACAGTCCGCACGATGTTGGAATCGAGCACTGGATGAGGTTTTAACTTCAAATGGATTTACTCAAGGCAAGTCAGATACGTGTTTATATACCAAAATCACCGGAGATGATATATGTGCTGTTTTGATTTACGTCGATGATCTAATAATTGCAAGTAAAAGTATGGAGACAATCAATGAAGTATCAAACATAATCGGCAAGAAGTTCAAAATCGAGGACCTAGGAGAAATCCAGCATTATCTTGGGTTGGAAATTTCACAGGGCAAAGATGGAACTTATCTTTTGAGCCAAAGGAATTATATCAGAAAAGTACTTATAGATTTCAGTATGGAGAATTCAAAGGGATCCAACGTTCCAATGAGTCAGGAATATTACAAATCAAAGGACACTACTCAACCGATGCTTACTAATGACAGATATCGGAAACTGATTGGATGCTTGCTTTATATAGCAACGAACACAAGACCGGACATATCAGCAAGCGTGTCAATATTGGCGCAAAGGGTTCAACAACCAACACAAGCTGACTGGAGCGAGATTAAGAGGCTGTTGAAATATTTGAATGCAACAGCTGATTTAAAACTGCGGCTGGGAGGTTTCGATAACAATGTACTGATTGGTTATGCGGATGCTAACTATGCAAATGTGTCATCGATAGAAAGTCTAATACCGGTTATATTTTCTTTGCTTACGGCGGAGCCGTTAGTTGGATGAGCCGGAAACAAACTATTGTGGCGCAATCTTCAGCAGAAGCTGAATACATTGCCTTGTCTGAGGCATCAAAGGAAGCAGTTTGGCTACGACGTGTGCTGGAGGACCTAAACCAGGTAACAGAAGGTGCAATAAAAATATATGAAGACAATCAAAGTTGCTTGGCCATGCTTGCTCAAGAAGGATTCTCTGGTCGTACCAAACACATTGATATCAAATATCATGCAGTTCGGGATCTGGCACAACAAGGCAGGATGAAGTTCGAGTATTGCGCATCGGAAGATATGCTGGCAGATATGTTAACAAAGCCGTTGCCAGCTAAACGATTGGAGAAACTACGCATTGGTTGTGGTTTAAAGTAAAGTAAAATTGAGAAGGAGTGTTGGATATTAGCAATTTTAATTTTAATTCTTATGTTTTATTTTGTCATTGGTTCATTTTATAAATGTGGATTCAATCTACATAATTGTATTGTTTCTGAACGTCATGTATTCTTTTGCTTTATGGTGCTACACTCTCTACTCTCTCTCAGACTGTACTGTACTACTTTATATACATATTAAAGGTTATCGTTTGCAAATATCGCAAACTTTACTCTACCATTGTCATCTAAATAAGTTAAATACATAATTTCCAACAGTTAGAGCGCAAATTAGAGAAGCAGCCTAGCTTAAAACAGCAATATCACGATTTCATGCGTAAATACTTAAGTCTGAATCATATGGAAAAGGCACCAATCAATGAAAAAAACCGCAAACCTTCATATTACATTCCTCATCACGCCATTATAAAAGAAGATAGTGCTACCACTAAGGTAAGAGTTGTTTTTGACGGATCCTGCAAGACATTAACAGGCAAATCATTAAACGATGTACTCATGGTCGGGCTAAATCTACAGGATGATCTATTTGATATCGTACTCCGTTTGCGTCAACACAACTATGCCATGTCGGCTGACATTACCAAGATGTACCGACAAATTAAAATGACTAAGGGACATCACAGTCTGCAGCGCATACTCTGGTCTCAGCGATGAAGTCCTAAAGACCCCATTGAAATATACAATTTAAAAACGGTCACATATGGAATCGCAAGTTCTTCATTCTTAGCCATCAGATGCCCTCAAGAAACAGCGTGACAAATGCAGAAGGAATATCCAGAGGCAGCCAGGATCATATCCAAGGATTTTTACGTAGATGATTTGCTAACTAGATCCGATACCATTGATAATTTAAGGCAAATCAAGAAGAATATTGTACGCATACTTGCCAGTGCGGGTGTCAGAAAATGGAGATCCAATGCCCTAGGGTTCGAAGATGAGCCGAGTAGCGAATCTTCAGTTATGCTTGGTGAAGCTACAAAAATTCTGGGACTATGGTGGAATGCAACCACTGATACATTCCATTATAAATTGAAATTAGAGGATCAGCAAAAGATTACAAAACGTTACATACTAGCTAACATCGTACAAATTTATGATCCCCTCGGATGGTTAGAATCAATAACGGTGAAAGCCAAAATAATAATGCAGCTCATTTGGCAGCTGAACACTGATTGGGATGAAACAGTAAACGATGAAATATATACAATATGGAAGCATTGGAGATCAAAAATCGCATGTTTAGAAGTCATCAGCATACTCCGAGGAATATTATGTGACGAAGCAACCAAAATAGAATTGCACGGTTTCTGCGATGCTTCGGAGAATGCTTATGGTGCTTGTTTGTACATTCGCAGCACCTCATCCAATCTTAAATACACAGTAAGGCTGTTATGCGCCAAATCACGTGTAGCGCCCATGAAAAAGATATCTTTGCCTAAGTTAGAACTGTGCAGCGCTGCTTTATTAGCGAACTTAGGTGAAAAGGCCATTAAGGCATTAGACATCAACCTCAAAGAGGTACATTACTGGAGCGATTCCACAATAGCATTGTCATGGATCAGTTACGAATCAAGCAGATGGAACACTTTTGTAGCCAATCGGGTTGCAGAAATCCACCGCATTGCAAAGCAAGTGCAATGGCATCACATAAGATCGCAAGAGAACCCGGCGGACCCATTATCAAGAGGAATCAATCCTGATAAGTTAAAGGCAACATATGGAATGACCCGCGTTCCTGCATCATGACACAGTAATACTTCTGTATAAATGTAAAAGCACGACGGAAAATCTACCTGAAGCACGCGCAACAAAGTCATTGGCCCATTACTCTGTTACTCGGGACGCCGAAAGATTCTCGTCGTTTACAAGGTTAGCGTACTGTATACGATTTAAAAATAACACATTGAAAAAGACTGAGGGGACAAGCGGAACCTTAACAGTCAGCAAAATGAATAAAGCAATAATTGCAATTATTAAAATTTGTCAAGCAAACGAATTTGCGCAAGAATTGCGCGATCTTCACAAGCAAGCACATCTGGACTCTAAAAGCAAATTATTAACATTGCATCCTTTTTTAGATTTGGATGGTCTCATTCGCGTGGGGAGAAGGCTCCATCGCGCACCAATAAAATATGCCTAAAAGCATCCAATTATTTTGCCGAGCAAGAATCACCTTACAAGTCTAATAGTCAAGGACATTCATTATAAGAATTTACACGCAGGACCTCAAGCGGTTCTAGCAATTATGCGCAATAATTATTGGCCACTAGATGCCAAAAACACGATACGTCGTACTCTAAGAAATTGCATTGTTTGTTTTTGTACAAAACCTGTAACCGCAAATCAATTAATGGGAAATTTGCCATTAGTCCGCGTAACACCAACTAGACCATTTTTACACACCGGAGTAGATTATGCCGGCCCGTTTAATGTAAAGATTTCGCGAAATAAAATCGGTAAAGCGTATCTGTCACTGTTCGTATGCCTAGCGACAAAGGCAATACACCTCGAATTAGTTTCCGACTTGAGCGCCACGGCGTTCCTCAATGCAATGAAACGCTTCCTCGCACGCAGAGAAAAATGCGCTATCATGTACTCAGATAATGGCACCACTTTCACGGGTGCCAACAACCATTTAACAGAGTTGAAGAATTATTTGCTCAAAGACTCCTTGCAGACTCAAATACGTAAATTTCTAGTCGAACAATTCATTGAATAGAGATTTATTCCTCCGTATGCTCCTCACATGGGTGGAGTGTGGGAATCTTCAGTCGAAATCAGCGAAGATGCACATGCGAAAGGTTATTGGTACAATCATATTGTTGTGCCGGGCACAAGGGTTTGTCTTCCGCGAGGAACTTCGTGGAATATGGTTATCACCACTTACTTCGTCGTCATATCAGAAAAACCACAAATATTACACTTCGTTTTGTTGAATAAACCTTTTTTATTGCTAATTATAATTACAGCTTTCTTTACTTTACTCGGTTTACGATACACCTTTAATCTCGCGACCGACGTTGACGCGTGACAACGTCTCCGTGCAACTTCTACTCTCGTTAAGCCCCCTCCTGGTTCCTTTCCTCCTGTATTTATGATCGGTCCGTCACCTTGATGAACGTTGATCTCGGCCATCGCCTGGTCAGCGTTCCGCGTAACGCGAGTAGGTTGCAGCGGTCAGGTTTCTTGATACTGGCGCGTGCCACTTACTTCGCGCTTACTTGTCGCTTTCTTAATTTAGTATTACATTTATTGTTTTGGCCTACTTTATTATTTTAGGCTATTTTAATAATTTAACTTAATTGTTGCTTGCGTCATTCGGCGCTCACAACATCCTTCCCCCTTTGATGAAAAAAAACGAAGGGGTGAGTTTTCTTTAACGATTGATGCTACGCGGTTTACAATATTTGTTATAACTGTTTCTTAATTCCTAATACATCATTGTGTCGTCGTGACGACGTCGGTTTTCGGTTTTAATTTGTTTCTTTTCGCGATTTTTATTCTTTTTTATTAACCATATGCTTATTCTTACAATTATTGCTATTATTGTTACTGTCACGTCCTAATGTCACGTTTCATTAAGTTTTTGTCCGTTTTTGGGTCAGTACATTTAAGTAATTTACCCGGGGACCGGACTAGGTTGTGCTTTTAATCGGCTCTGAAGAGATAACAAATTTTATAAGTTTTATATCGGGGATCTTTACGATTGATATAAATATTATTTGGATAATTAGTTTCAAAATGAATTGGAATTAATTTATAGTTCGGAACTTGATCTAAACTATTATTTTTAGTTTGGCTCTTCAATTCTCTGAGTTTTAGAGAAAGAGGAAAGGGATCTTGATTTGAAATTATAGTTTGAATTATTTAAAATCTTATTCTTTTTAATTGAGCTCTGCGTCCTCCTCTTTTCGGCATTTAATTGCTGAGGTTAAAACTGAATTTTTCTGTTGCAACGTTTCTTAGCTGCGACAGAGGTTAGTTCGCTACACTAATGTCAGCGCCCTAATTCCAGTCTTAAACTCTAAACATTTGGTTCGCTACACTAATGTCAGCGCCCCAAATCTAAACTCTAGAATGAAGAATCGATAAGATTCCAAACTGCCTTTAATTAAGTTTAATTACCTTTATTCTAAAGTTCGAGTTGACAATAATAAAATTCTCAGAATCTAAGTTCAATTCTCCTAAGAGAGTTAAGACTAATTTGACCCGAAAGTAAGTACGCTCGCAATAAGCTCAAAAGCTCAAGATTCTAAAGCGTTTAAAGCTCTCGCTAAACCTCAAAAGCTAAAGCTAAAAGCAAAACGGCTAAAAGCTCACGGCAAAGCTCACGCGCTGTCCTGCGCATCGGTTTATATAGAAGTGATCAGAAACTCCCCCCCCCGAGCTTTTCATCACTTCTTTCTATAGAATACATTTTTTAAGAGGGGGAAGGTTCTTACTCAGGGTGTAATTCGATTCTCGATGCTCCGGCTACATCCATTGCTCGGTAGCAACGGCAATCCGATAAATAATCAATACCTTTAAATACCAATGACATTCCTTAGCGATTAATTAATAAAGCCTTAAATTTGTCCGTATGTGACATTACAATTGTTCCTGATCCCATAGGGTATATAAAATACATTTTTTTAAGTATGTTGTTGTCTTTATCGTCTAGCGTCTGTCTTATTTCGTCTAGACTTAAGCTTAGTTTTGTTAGTTCTACGGGGTTTTTTTATTAATAGTTTTAGTGTTTCTATTTTTCTTGTTTTTTGTTCGCTTTTCTTATCTTTTTTAGTTTCTAATGTTAAATTGTATTCGGGTAGGTAAGTTTGTAAGTATTGTGTTTATATCGTTTTTCTACCTGTTAGTGTTATTTGTGTCGTTGTTATTTTACATTTTTATTTTAATGTTATTTTTCCCGTTTTGTTTATTACAATTTTTTCTTCGGTTTGTCTATTACATCTTATCAATACTTTCTGTTGTGTGTGAGTGGAATACAGCTTGTGGCTCGTCTGCCGCTATCCACAGGGTGGTTTTACTTAGTACATGTTGTGTGTCGCAATTATTTAACATTCCGGGTGTTTGTGTGTATATTTGCACCTCGCATGGTACGTTCGCTTCTGTGTGGTACACGGAATTTTCTTCGCATGTGTATGTGTTTATATTATCCTTAATACATTTTTGTAATTCTAGATTGTCTAATAGTTTGTAATGCCTATTTTCTTTATCTATCGCTAGGAGTGAGTGCTCGATGTTTACAAATGTGAATATGTTTGTGTGTCTGTGTACGGGTAATGATGTTGCTCTAATTACCTTATATGTCGGGTACGCTATTATAGGGAATCGTAATATTGTATATATATAAGGTTCGTCGTGGTATGCGTTTAGAGTTACGTATGTTTGTATGGTTCGCCAGTTTTCTGTCTGTATTTTGAATGGAAAATGTAGTCCTTTTGTTAATTGTGTCGCTGCTTCTTTTAGAGCTATAGTTATACTGTCTATTGGTAATAATCGCGTTATTATTATTTTATTCCTGGCGTAAGTCAGATAATCTAAGACATTTTCAACGTCTTGTATCAAATCGTTGGTTATTGTGGTTAAGATGAGTAGATGCTCGTCCATGTCAGCTTGCTGGGTAAACCTTGCGAGTTCTAGTTCCATTCTTTTCGTAGTATTCATCATTAGATTTTCATTGTACGTTAATGTGTTTTCAAGACTGTCCAAATAAGCTATTGTGGCATTTAGAATTTTCAGTTGATTTCTTGCTGCGTGTTGTAATGCCTTGTCGTCATTTGTTAGTGTTTGCAATTGTTCGTCGATTATTTTTGCGTCATCGACATTAATTGTGCCGAACAGAGTTTTGCTGATCATTCTGATCGCGTTTATCAGTCCGCGTCGACGGTCATTGACTTTATATATTGCTCTATGGTAGATTAGTAATGTTGTTAATTTTGTATTGTCCTTCTCTAGTATTTGAAGTACGTTCTTACATGTTTGCTTTACATTGCCGATGATGTCGTCTCATCTTTGCTCGGTTTTCTCTAAGTATTCCTGGAGCTGATGGTGTCGGATTTCGAACGCTTTAATGTCCAGTTTAATCACTAATTTCCATACCGATTCCATCTGATTCATCTGACCTATTTCTTCGAAGTACACTCCAGGCTCGTGGTGGAATTTGTTCCCACTTGAATGCCTGGCGATTCTCAGGTGTCGTAGTAGCGATGCATCTCCACATAAGAAGTATCTCGCAAGGTGAGGATTCACGTTACTTTTCTTTGAATCCTCGCGTATGCATTTTTATGCGGCTGTGCCGTGCTTCTTATTTTAATTTTAATTCTACTATTTTAAGTCTACTCTCACATTTTGTCTTGGTAACCTGTGCGGTACTCTTGTCATCATGCGTTGTATCGTCTGTGATGCTTTCTACGTACCGTCAACATGTGACGTCTGTTGGCGGGCATATTGGTTGCATGCAGCGCGTCGGATCCCGAAGCCCGTACGGGTCCAGCCGGCATCGGAGGTCCTGTATCCTCGGGACCTCCTGGTGGTTCGCGTATGCCGGGCTACCGGCATGCGTCAAGTGTACGTGGTTCCTTGTTCGCCTTAATGTAAGTACCTGCATTAACGTAATGCATCAAATTTCGCTGAGTTTCGCGGTGATGATTACTTTGGCTCGGATCGGATTACTCTCTGTTGAATCTTTTTGTTACTTCATTGCCTGTCGCGATTCTTTTCGTCTTCGCCCGTTGTCAGTTAACTGTTCGCTATTAACCATGCGGTGTGTTCATTGTTGTCGTGGTTTGGAAGCCAATTTGTGCGTCCGGTGCGTATTGATGTGGTGGCGAGCGCATTCTCGCCGGGTGTTCGCGGCACGTCACGCCCGAGAAGTCGGCCCGTTTGTCTCGTTCTGAGATGAGGGAGGGTTTGCCCTTATGTGTGGCAATTACTCCCGCGGGTAATCGCGTCGCGTACGTCTGCGATTGTAAATGCGATTGGTGCGTCTGCTTTGGCGATTGAGGTAAAATAATAGACGTTTTTCGATGCTTTTCTTTATTTTCTGTATTTTTATTTTTTTTAATTTTTTTTTCTATTAACCCTAGTTTATTTTAATATTGCTTTGTGGCCTATGTCTATCCTCTCTTAGTGCTCGATAAATAACTTTAGTCTGTTCGCGTGTAAACGTAATATAATCTTCTTCCTCTTTTAATTGTATAGTTTACGTCGCTACGTTTTTTCGCTATGGTATAGGGTCCGATCCATTGGGACTCTAGTTTCTTTGATCTTCCTCTGCGCACGGTTTCGTCGTGTAGTAACACTTTATCACCTTCTTGGAATATTTTTTCTCTTAACGTTTTGTCGTATTATATTTTTGCTTGATTCTTTGCCTGAATTGCGTGTTCTCTGGCAATTTGATTAGTTGCGCGTAATCTCTCTCGGAGTTCTTGTGCGTAATCCTCGAATGGAATCTTCTAAATGCGGAATCCTCTAAATTTTGTTAGGTTGTCTTGGAATATCATAATGTATTTATTTCCTGCTGTAGTGACAGCGGTCCTACTGTGGAGAATCACACATTTCGACCAACGCTGACAGCCGATCGCGCGCCCGCCAGACTCAGGCAGGCCGCAAGGCGCCAGCGGTAGTTCGGCGGCGCCACCGCTACGCGGCGCCGACGCGAGGCGCAAACATGAAAGTAAAAAAAAGACCACGAGATATTGATAAGGGCGTCAAAATCGAGATTTCTTCACCTTCGCTCTGAGTTAGAGCGAGCTCGAGAGGGCCTCTAACTCAGAACGACATACGGTAGAGCTCTTCAGGGCCGCCGTAGTAACCAACACAGAGTGAGCTTTTCAGGCCTCTGTAGTTTTTTCTCCAAGTGGTTGTGGCAAATTCTCACCCTGCCACGAAAAGGATACCGGGGCCGCAGGGGTCCCCAGATAAGACCAGCTGAGACAGCGACGGCAGTGGGAGCAGAGGTGGAATTCTTCCCGTGAAAGCTGATTCTTATTGACCTACCGGAATCTCTTCCAGTGGCGGCACCGACTCCGGACAATTTACCGAGAACGGCGAGAACTTCTCCAAGAGCGACACCGAGTCCGACCAACTTGCCTAGCTCTCCTCCAAGGCCGCGCATCATTTCCGTGGAGGACGTCGCAGTTCCTTTTACACTGTTACAGGGGAAGCTTATCCCTGCACTCCCAGGGACCGACGCCGATTTGCCGGCACCACTGACAAACAGCTCGGAGCGCCAGGACACTCTTGGAGAGACGACCACTGTGACGGTGGCCACGCAGACAGACCGGTGGCCACGCACTCCACCGCGGTTTCACGATCCAGACTCGGAGGAACCGCCGACTCCCAAATCTCGACCGAGGACACCTGGCCAAGGTCTAAAGAGGGTTAGACGCCGGTGCCGTTCTTCAGATCCACCAGCCAAACTCGCCACGGTGACAAAGGTCACAGAAGAATAAAAAAAGATTATATAATATTTACGGAGCGCTTCAGCCTCCATTTTTTTAATCTCAGGCGCCGGCAGGCGCCGCTTAACGCATTACAAAAACAATTATTTGTATATAGTGTACATAGTCAGAATTAAATCACATTTTACCCACTAGAAGGTGTATTTATTGTGGAACCTGCTACGCCATCCTCACCAATCCCTGCGTAGATCATCCCCACACTACTATATCAAGTGCGCATTTTTTGAAAGGTTTTTTCGGTGTGTCCGTAATAACTAACGGCATTTTCGTTTTTTTACTTAGCTTATTTTTCTGACAGTATTCGCATTTGCTTATATATTCTTCTGGTATACATCCCTGGTTATGCCACGCCAGTTATGTATTAATCGAATTCTGTTGAGAGTTCTCGCGACGCCTTGATGTCCTCCTGTCGGTGCGTCGTGATATTCAAATAATATTTGACGTTTTTTGTCTGCCATATATTCTTTTATCGTCTCTTCTTTGTCTTCTTCATATGAAATAGTATTCACGTGTGGATCGTCTGTAATCGGATACCGATTAAGATCGTCGGCATTGGTGTTGCCTTTGCCTGCTCTGTGTATGATTTCATAATCATATTCTTCAAGTTTAAGTCTCCATCGAATAAGTCTGGAGCCTGGATCCGTAACATTGAATAACCAAACCAGAGGTCGGTGGTCGGTTATTATTTTAAACTTGGTTCCATAAACATAAGGTCGAAAATATTTTACTGCCCATACTATCGCTAATAACTCCTTTTCAGTCGTATTGTAATTCTGTTCCACTCTGCAGAGAATTCTACTGGCGTAAGCGATAGGTCGGTCATTACCCACAGGTCCTTGCGAGAGCACCGCTCCAATTGCATAGTCGGATGCATCTGTTGTTAGTAAGAATTCTCGCTGGAAATCCGGGTAACTTAATACCGGGGCGGTAGTTAGCTTTTCTTTTAATACTTGAAATGCATTTTGTTGTTCTATGGTCCAATTAAATTTTTCGCCTTTCTTTGTTATTTTCGTCATAGGTTTAGCTATCTTTGAAAATTCTGGAATAAATTTTCGGTAATATCCGGTTAGACCTATGAACTACTGCATATCTTTTATCTTTTTAGATACGGGAAAATTTGTTACTGCTTGTAATTTTGCTGGATCGGGTCGTATTCCCTTTTCTGTAATAATATGTCCGAGATACGTTACCTCCTTGCGTAGGAACTCGCATTTGTCCGGCTGTAGCTTTAAATTATTTTGTCTCAACCGTTGGAATACTTCAATTAGCCGTTTGTTGTGTTCCTTTAAATTCGGTCCGTAAATTACTATGTCGTCTAAATAGATGAGGCATTTGAGACCTTGCATTCCTGTCAGCACGGAGTTCATCAACCTCTGGAATGTTGCTGGTGCGTTCTTGAGTCCAAGGGCATCCTGTTGAACTCATAATGTCCATAAGGTGTGGAGAAAGCTATCTTATTTTTATTTTCTTCTTGCATCGGTATCTGATGATACCCTGATGCAAGATCAAGCGTGGAAAAATATTTTGCGTTTCCCAGTTGATCTAAGATATCAGTAATATTAGGCAGTGGGAAGAAATCGTCTATTGTTAAGATATTTAATTTCCGAAAGTCTACCACGATTCTTAATTTCTGCTTTCCGGATGCATCTATTTTCTTTGGAACGACCAACAACGGCGCGTTCCATTGACTTATACTAGGACGGATGATTTTATCGGTCAGCATTTTATCAGTGGCGATTCACTTCTTCCTTATGCTTCTCAGGTAGTCGGTACAATCGTACGTTGACCGGTGCGTTATCGGTGCGCGTGTTTATCTCATGCGCTACTGTCTGGGTGTGCGATAACACATCATTTTCAAAATGGAAAATATCGCAAAAATTTTCGCAAATTTCTTTTAAAACTTTCTTCTCCTCGTTATTTAAATGTTCCGTTCGCAATTGTTTAGTCAGACGTTCTTTTCGCGTCTGAATGTGCTCGGTGTTTCTATTGTTCACTGTATGGAATGTGAGCACGTGTACATTCTCGCTCGTCTGTATTGCCTTTACAGTGACGCTCGGCGTCGTTATCTCTATGGTTTCTTCTGTGGTATTCATTACACTAATCGGGTAGGCGTTGTCCTCCGGACTTACGAGACAGCTGCAAGGCGCTAGCGTAATCTTTTTATAGTTCTGAAATTGCAATATGGTTTTGCCAATGCGTACCTGGTCTTTTACGTGGTCGCACTTGGCTTTCTGCTTCTTTAAGAAGTCGATTCCTAGGATTCCTTCCTATTCCATAGGAAAATCGTCCTTCACCACGTATACCGTGTGTCTTACCTCGCGATCTCCTAGCTTTACGTTCGCATTTATTTTTCCAAGTGTGTGAATTGTAGGTCCGGTTACACCGGTGAGCATTAGGCGTTCTGGGAACATCCGTGTTTCGCCCTTTAAATGGCCTACTTTTAAGAAGGTAATCGCTGCACCTGTATCTAGCAGTAGATTTACCTTGCCCTTTTTTGCTTCTCGCATCGTCAATGTTATTAAATGTAGACCAACGCTTGTGTGCGACTTAACTGTCACTTGTGTAATTTGATAGTCGCGTATGGCTTGTGTTTTTTCCGTTGTGGACTTTTCTTCTTCGTCGTCTCCGCTGCTGCTAAACGACGTTTCCTCGCCTTCCTTGTGCGTCTTACCTCTATGCGCTTTGGTGGCGGTATTTATTTGTTCTTCTCTTCTCGCCTCTCCGGACGGTTGCTTCGGTCGATCTCTTCCTGGCCTCCCTTTCAGTGACCAGCATTCCTCGCGCTTGTGCCCTGCTTTCTTGCAGTACGTGCAATATTTATCAATGGTGTTTGCGCTTGCTGATCTCTCGGCTCTGGGCAATGAGAATCGGTTTGCATATCGACTTGTACTGCAATCTTGCCTGTAATGTCCCAATTTGCCGCATTTATGGCATTGTATTGTCTTAGGCCGTACTCCGCGTAAAAAACTGGGTTCCGATCTATTTCAAAATGTATTTCCGGATGGGCTCTTGACCTTCTCCTCTTTGCTTGCTCCTGCGATGGCCTTGTAAGCTCGCATAATGTCGCGAGCGCACCAACAGCTTAATATCGTCGTGTAAACCGATCTGGTAATTTTGCAACGCTTGCTTTTCGATTGTGTCTAATATGACACGCTTATGCTCGCTACCATGTCCTTGGCCTTCAATCATGGACTCATATAATTCCATGGCCAAATTATCTGCTCGGATGCCAAATGCATGCGCGCTTTCACCTGCTTTTTGTTTGAGTGAATTAAACTCTAATTGCAGATGCGTGGTGCTTTGTTTGCTTAGATAACAAGTTTCAAGTTCTTTTTTCAGTTGCGGAAAGCTTTCTATATCTCGGGTCTCGAAATTAATCATAGCTTTGCCCTTCAATTTCGTGCAAAGTATTGCTTCAAGTAACGTATGTTCTTCCGCGGGGTTTATGTTTTTTATTGCGTAGGTGCATGCGCTCAAAAACTCCTTGAGTTTTGCTTGCGAGGTCCCGTCGAATTCCGGTACCATGTCGCGTGCTTCTTTTAATCGCAAATTTCCGCTTACGTGCGCGGTCTGATTTCGAACGTCGTCTCGCGTCTTCCCGTAGGTAACTTCTAGGGGTCCGGGGCTATTCGTGTGTCGCCTCCCGTGGTTGTGTTGCTCGTATGCTGCGATTTCTATCTGAGTTACGCGAGTTTGCAAGGCACGAATCCCCTCTAGTATCTCGTCTAGTACCGCGTCTCTCAAAACGCGGGACGGTCCTGCTTAATCGCGTCTCCCTTCCAGGCAATCTATCGAATTTCTCAATCGGTTTATTTCCGCGTTTACGTCGACATTTGCCACCGGCCCTTCCTCGCTCGCGTCTCTGCGCGGCGTGCCTAGTGGTTGAGTCGCCATTTCTCGCGGATTCACGTTGCGTGCTGAAGCGTAAATTTCTTCCGAGTCGAATATGCTGCTGTCGTAGGACGTCAGCGAAAATTCCCTCCGGGGTGAATGGCTGATGTCTGATCGTGCGTCCGTCGGGTGTAAGTGTCTCGTATATTGTCAACGGGCAATAAACTATTATTGATGTCGAACGGAAATACGCGATCTACCACTACGTTCGGATGTAACTCCGACTCTGGCGAACTTTCGCTCGAGTAATATGCTTCTATGGGTGCGTTCCGAGTTGCGCATGAAACGCGTAGACTGCAATACTGATGCGCAACGCTTCAAAATCGTTCCGTTTTTTCAATGAGCGCTTGAGAATTTTGGAACGATTTCCTGAGCGACCTATGCGTTAAAGTGACATTTGTGAGGTTAGGAAATTTGTTACATGGATAACGTTTTATAACTTTTTATCTGTTTGAGAGCGACGATTTTTTTCTTATATATTTGTGTTCTACATATCAAAATACACAATAATGCAAAGTTTGAACCAAATCTGTCGTCTTCAGTATTCGTGCCGTTCCAAGTTTCGGTGTGCAATCGGTGAAAGCGGTGAAAATGTGTTCCGAATTATGCAAGAAACGCATAGACCGCATGAACGCATCAGACGCATCAACTGCCTCAAATCAAAAGAGAAGCAGTCAATGCGCTGGGAGGAGTGCAAAGAATTCAGTACGGTTAGTACACTCTAGGGAATTCATAGCTCTCTCGAAGCGCTTTCGAAGCGCGCAATAGCTAATTCGGAACGACTTTCTATGTACTCTACGTGCTTCATGCGTAACTCGGAACGCACCCTAAGTTTCGTCTTGCGGAATCTTGAATATCGTGTACGGCTCGCTCTATTATTTGCACGGTGCTTAGGGGGCTTGTACTAAGCGCTCTGCGTGCTGACTCGCTGTGCAGCCACGACGCGTTTTGTTCAGAGGGGCGACGGCGATTTATGTCGCCCTCCAACATTTACTTATTCTACGCTTACAATTCTTTTCGGACTTACATTAACGCTCATAGTCTCATGTTGCGCTGTGTGTGTGTCCGCTGTAGCGTTGCTTGTTGTCCGGTTGAACGTCCTCGGTGTGGTCGCGAATCGCTGTTGCGGTAGGTCGGCGCCTCCTCAGGTTTCGCTGATAGCTGCTATACCGGGTGCATCCTCTCGCTTGGGATCTGCTTCCACGGTTTCCTTTGGCTGCTTCTGCTATTTCCTTCTGCTGTTATGCACCTTAGCGTGTGCTGGTTTTTTTTAGTTTGCAGGCTGCCTTGGACGACGAAGTTGGAGTTCCTCTTGATGACGGATCCCACCGCTGCCACCAATTTGTTGTGTCGCTCCGGGCACAGGGGTTCGTCTTCCTCGAGGAACTTCGTAGAATGTGGTTATCATCACTTACTTTGTCGTCATATCAGGAACACCACAAATATTACACTTCGTTTTGTTAAATAAACCTTTTTTTATTGCTAATTATAATTACAGCTTTCTTTATTTTACTCGGTTTACGATACACCTTTAATCTCACGACCGACGTTGACGCGTGACAACGTCTCCGTGCAACTTCTACTCTCGTTCCCAAGGAGCGCCAATGTGCGTATAATGTGCTTTGAATGTACATTTAAATCCGCATTAAATACGGATTGTAAATGTACATTTAAAGCGCATATTTGTCCCGCATTAAATGCGCATTAAATGCACATTATGGCAGCGCCCGGTAAAAAATTGTTTATACATAATTATATATAAATAGTTATGTATAATTATATAAGATCATGTATAACCATTGTGACGTGACGCTTTTTGCTTTGCGCTCGTCACAAGGGTCGTAAGGCCTGACCGCGGAGGAACTCGCGTCCTGCGCCCTCCCGGCTTAGGGAGAGAGCGCGAGCGATCCGAACACCGATTTTTGTCGCATTATCTTGTGTCTCGTTAGTAATTGTAGTATACGCGGGGAAACCGGAGGCTCCTATTTGTTAGCCTGTACCGAGAGGGACCTCACCCGACGAGTGGAGGGCGGCCGAGAAGAGGACAACAGGAGAGAGGATCGACGACGAGCGGGAGAACACGAGCCGCTGGGAACACCCCCCGCCAAGGTTGTATAGCCGTGTCCGCCCCCGATCATTTTTCTCGACGTCCCGGAATACTGCCGCCCTATCTTTCTAGATACCGTACCGGATAAAACGCTCAAAGGGTCAGCGGAGGCCACGAGGGGAGGCGCCACTCCGCACGGAACATCCCGTGGGAGACCCCGCAAGTGGAGCCGGGGTACAAGTTCCTTAACCGGAGCACGGCGTTGGACCCGGGTACAGAGGCGTCCCGCTCCCGAGAGGAGGACGACGGGGCCGTACCTCCGGTTCCGGGGAAAACCAGCGAGGGAACCCCCGGCTTGCCAAGGTTCGTTCTCCGCCACCCGGATCTCGCGCGAAGAAGTTCGCGCGGAACAAGGCGAGCGAAGAAGGATCACGCTACTGGCGTGTGATCAGCATTACCGGTGGTACCGATGAGGGGAGCAGGCCAATTAGGAAGAGGCACCGAGACGTCAAGTGGGGCCACAAACATTGACGAGCCTCCTGCGGGACCACGGCACGGCACTTGTGCTGTGGTGCGTGTGAGAGACGGACGTGTGCAACAAGTGCCGAAACGGCCGAGAGAGAGAGAGCGAAGCCGGAGAATAGTGAGAGGACGCAGGACCCCGCCGCCAGGCCGCTCCTACGAGTTTGGGTGAGA
>NJRP01001444.1:1503-23723 GCA_003063835.1 Aphaenogaster floridana
TAATGGCTCTTGCAAACCAGCGCGATTTAGTCGCGCGCGACGCGCGATATCCAATGAGCGTACAGAGATGAGCGGAAAGGCGGTACGTTCATTGGATATCGCGCGTCGCGCGCGACTAAATCGCGCTGGTCTGCAAGAGCCATAACGCGTCAACGCGTCCTGTGTGCTGTCGCCCAAAGGCTTATGGCTCCTGCACACTGAACGCGGAAACGCTTGCCCCGCGGCAAGATGCGACGCGATAGCCAATAAACTTCTGGTTCTTACGGAAAAATGGCATGGTGATTGGCTACCGTGTCGAATCTTGCCGCGCGGCAAGCGTTTCCGCGTCTCGTGTGCAGGAGCCATTACTATATTTATTATAGATCTGTAGGCGTATTCTGTAATTCTAATATTCTTTTAACGGCAGTATCGTTATCGTTACGTTGTCGCGGATATAATAAATGGTAAAAAAAAAGCTGCGTAACAAATAGGTCTACAGGGCTTAAGATAATCTTGAACATAAGATCGCACCGTCCGATTTCCGAACTCCGAACCGAATGAATACCGCTCTCGAGCAATCGCGTCAACTTCGTATCTCCCGCGAATACGGCGTCGAGTCGCCGCGACTCGCGGCAACGTCACGGCGGTCGCGCGGCGGACCAATAGACGGCGCCGGCGGCGCGCAACATCCATCGGGATATCCCGTAGGTCAGTCTATCGTGACGTCACATTCGTCAGTCTAGTTGGGTTAGGTTTTACGCTGGAAATTCTAACGACAAATTTTTTGTTTAACGATTGATGTTTTCCCCGTGTCGTGTCGATCCGTGACCGAGCGACGCCAAGGTGTCCACGCAGCGACGGCCGACGGTCGTGTCTCGCAGAGCGTACGATCGCGAGGGGTTCGCGTAGTTCGGCGTATATGAGATTTTAAACGGAAAATGAGTCGACATGAAGGTACGTACGTGCTCCGACCAGCAAGTCAGCCCGCGGGACGGGCGACCGCGCGGAAATTACGCGGGTCCGCCGACGCGGCGAGCGTTTTTTTGACCGCGTCGGGCATGCGGGAACTTTCGCCGAGGGTCCGCGGGGACCCGCGACGGGGTCCGCGGGACCGTCGGGCCGCGGGGGACGTCCCTTTGACACGGGACACGTCCCGCGAGCTCCCGTGGCCGAGGGGGCCTAATGTCAGAGGCCAGATGGCAGCACACGGTGAAAATTCACGCGAATTTCTGCGGATTTACGACGTTTTCCCGGAGAATCCTCGGGGATCCGCGATGATATTCGGTTTCCTCGTGCCACGGTCTACCGCCCGATCGTCGACCACCACGTCCGATCAGCTGTCAGACCTGTCCCACCCCCTCAGCTGACTCCCCTTTTCAGCACGGTCTCTCCTGGCTCCCAGCCCGTTCTCCTGACAAGTTTTTCCTTTTTGCAGAACATATTGCAGTCTTTTTCCAACGTTATCGCGGTCTCTTTGCAAGAAACTAATTACACAGGCGGTCAATTCAAATTTTGCATAGCGACCCGTGCCCTCGGGCGGACCTGTCTGCCGTTCTCTCGAGATCGCAGCATCGCTGCTTAATGTGTGCCATAAAAATAATGTTACGAACTACATTGCCCTTAAGCATTTGGCCTTTGAGATTTTAATAAGCGAAATTATGTTTTGCATCTATTTGGTAGCACATGCAGCACATGAGAATTTGTGTGCTCCTAGACTTAATATTTTTTTGGAGTACAAGACAAGTTATGTTATATAATTATCATGTCTGATATAAAGATGATGATCAAGCTGAAGTGCCACTTAGAAATTCTAATATTTATTGTATATTGTGAACTTCAAGTATAATATTTTATTATAAATATAGTATTATATAGATTTAGTGTGTAATTAATAAATGTGAATATATGTGACTAGTTTACACCTTTTTACAAAATATTGATTAACTATTCTTTTGTATTTATTATACTCAAGTGGCATATACTCTACCCAAATCCTGCTTTCCATTGTTGCAAGACTATGACTCGTATTTGCTGCACATTGCTATTTATAGTTGTATGGTCATCTGACTTTGGATATAGTAGTAGTAATTCCTTATTGGCAAGTTAAAAGTATTCTTAGGTTTTTGTTTTGCATAATGTAATCATGGAAGAAACTTTATTTTAAAAAATGTTAAATGTAATATATAAGAAATGCTATCTTAATTAACACAGTGTTGCGCGCATTACTTGATGTTGATTACTTGAGAGCTGAGCTATTCAAAATTTATATAGAGATACGAACACAGATGATTTTCTTGAAGTCATGATTTATAAATAATTTTGTTAACTAATCTACAAACATTAGTTTCTTTTTTTCTTAATTAGTTTTCTGTCTTTCTCACCTACATGTATTCTCTGTTATTTTCTCTTTTTTAATAAACAATTTAGAGTTAATATATATGCAAAAAATATAGTTAATAAGTAATAATTTACAAATTAATATATTTTAATATATTGAGTGTTATATTTGATACTTGATTTGAGTCTTATATATTATTTATTGGTTTATTTTTTGATATTTTTGCACTATTTGACATTGGTTAATTTTATTCTTTACCTTTTTTTCAAAACTAAAAAATAATAAAATTATGACCAAGATCCATCGCGACCGATATGGGCTTTCTTTCATATTTATATTTGAATAAAATTATTGTTTATAAAATTAAAGAAATATTTTTCACAGCTTTTAATATATTAAACCATAATTTGCATTTATATGCTTATTACAACTTTATTTATGATTTGATATATTACTATAGGAATTTATTATATACTATATTATACACTGTATTATTTATTAGTAATATTATATAACTAATAAATAATAAGTCTAAAAGTAAATATTTCATTTTTTACTTTTTAACTTATTATTTATTATGGTACATGATGATATATTTAATAATATATAATAATAAATGTACGAATAAATTGCAATAAAATCAGAAATAGTTAAGCAATATTTAAAAATCTACGAAATAATCTACGAAATCATATTATCCATATTGAACTAAGCATTTTTGTTTTAGGGGTTAGCTGTGATTCCTGCTTGAAGGGAAATTTTCGGGGTCGTAGATACAAGTGCCTCGTATGCTACGATTATGATCTATGTGCCAGCTGCTACGAGGGAGGCGCCAGTACCACTCGCCACCTCACAGATCATCCTATGCAATGCATACTTACTAGATCTGACTTTGGTAAGGCTCAAATTTAAAATATAATATTTACTTTATAATTAATTATAAATATCGAATATATAAAATATTATAAAAGTATTTTATATATTTTAAAAACAATAATTAAAAAGAGGGGCTAATGGGAGTCAGCGCGGAAGACAAAGCGCAGTAAATTTGTTAAATAGACTTACTAATACATCTTCAAGGTGATTAAATAAAGTTTCAAATACAACGATTAACTTTAACGTACGTTTCGGCTAACATTTTAGCCGTCTTCAGCGTAGAAATTTGAAAAATGAAGAGATAGAGCTTCAGCCAAAAATTTCAAAGCATGGGCGTTAGCCGAAACGTACGTTAAAGTTAATCGTTGTATTTGAAACTTTATTTAATTACCTTGAAGATGTATTAGTAAGTCTATTTAACAAATTTACTGCGCTTTGACTTCCGCGCTGACTCCCATTAGCCCCTCTTTTTAATTATTGTTTTTGAAATTATCTCGGGAGTTCTATCATCAATCTTATTATATATATTTTAACTTTTTATAATATACAGGGTGTTCAAAAAAAGGTCGGATATTCTACCCATGTGTAGTACTTATCAAAAGAAGCAAAAAAGTCTTGGGCAACATAGATCCGCAAATCAACTGTTTCAGAACTAGAGTTGATTTTGTATTTTTATTTTTGTTGTATTTTTATTTTATTTTTAATTTTTTTTTGTTTTTTTTTTTCAAAAATGGCATTATTATGAAAAAATTAACAGCAAACGTGCTAATAATTAAATAGATACAAGATTTTTTAACGAAAAATACTTAAAGAAGATGTTCAACATGTCCACCTTCCATATGTACACAAGCTTCACATCACCAAAAAAATAAAAATACAAAAAAAATACAAAATCAACTCTAGCTCTGAAACAGTTGATTTGCGGACCTGTGTTGCTCAAGACTTTTTTGCTTCTTTTGATGAGTACTTACACGTAGGTAGAATAACCGACCTTTTTTTTAATACCCTGTATATTTGAACTTTTTATTAATAATATATAAAAAATAAAAACCTTTTATATATAAAATATATAAGAAAAAAATACTTATTTTAATACCAAATTCTTATACTTAATTATAAATACTTGAGAAATAATGAATTTTTTGTAAATCAAGTTTCTAACTACGTAATTAGATCAATTTTTTTAGTGATTAAATAAATTATTTTTAAAATTATATTTTAATTAATCTTTCCTTTAAAAATTGTAAATATATAAAAAAGATGATTCCAAAGTCTCATATAATTATATAATAACATTAAGTAATTTATAGATGGAAGAGATGTACTGTGATTAAATATTTGTTAATCTATTTGTAAATGATTAACTTTTTAATAGAATTATACTATGGTGGCGAAGGAGTGAGTGTAGAACAGCCCCAATCCTTGACTTGTCCTTACTGTACAAAAATGGGCTTTACCGAGGCTACGTTACAAGAACACGTTGCTGCTGATCATCCGGATACTTCATTTGAAGTCGTATGTATATAAAGAGATAAAATACATAATGATTACATAAGTGTATAACTTGTATACTTTTGTCACAGGTTTGTCCAGTATGTGCAGCAGTGCCAGGTGGAGATCCTAATCATGTAACTGATGATTTTGCTGGCCATCTGACACTAGAGCACCGCAGTGGACCAAGGGATCTGATCTCCTTTCTGGATGAACCAACTGCAAGTAGACACGGCGTTAGACGGATACCACATCCATCTAGAGCTGTTGGAGCTCCGCGTGGACGTAGGTATGTACAAGACTGCGGATATCTATTGTACAATTTACTCTCATCAATATTTAATATTATATATATATATATATATATATAAAGAATTTTTTAATAGAAATATTAATACTAATTAAAATTAATTTTTTATGGTTATTATATTTTATAATTGATTATATTATTTGTAGACTTTATTTTTATACAGAATTTTGTAATAACGTTAGTAAATATTTTTTTATAAATTTATATTATACCTATATCTTTTATATTTTTATAAATACAAGTTGTTTCGCAAATATTGTGTGTTTGCTAATAGATTGTCATAAATTGTAAATACTTTACCTTTAATGAAAATTTGAGAGATTGTCATGATTAACTACAAGTTTTTAATATCATTATTATCATTAGAGATAATCATTTTAGATAATGTTCATTAGAGTATCATTGGACCTGCAGGTCCAACATGCATTTCAGTTCATCTGGA
Organism: Aphaenogaster floridana; assembly: GCA_003063835.1. Lineage (NCBI taxonomy): Eukaryota > Metazoa > Arthropoda > Insecta > Hymenoptera > Formicidae > Aphaenogaster > Aphaenogaster floridana. The sequence continues at coordinate 6,940 of NJRP01001444.1, forward strand.
GGATTGAGTCCAAGTAATCGCGAAGGTATAGATCCAATTGCGGAATTGTTGTCTCAATTGTCGGGAGTACGCAGAAGTGGAGGCGGAAGTGGACAAAGTACATCAGCACCTACACAACTACAGCAATTACAAATGCAATTGCAATTGGAACGACAACAAGTCCGGGTATAATTAATTTTTATCTTGAAAGAAAGAATATACATATATTTTGTTATTATGTTTATTAATGTTGTGCATAATCTCGATGCCTTAAGCTGGGTATACACCTAGCGAACGAACAACGAACGCGAACGTTCGTTGTTATCGTTCAGCAGATATATACGCCAAAGCGAGTGCGAATAGAACGTTCGATTCGCGTTCGGCTCGGTTCCCTCATGAGGCGGTACATCAAAGACAATTCGCGTTTGCTGTTCGTTCGGTGTTCGTTCGCTAGGTGTATACCCAGCTTTATATGTCATTACATCTGAAGGACGTTCAAGTCGCGAATTGTGTTTAAATATTCATATTAGAATGCAGCGTGATTCAGAGCTGTGTCTGCCATAACTGGCTGTTTGATAGTATTGGATATTTATTACGTGCAAAGCTTAATTATAAGATGAAAATAACAGATTATGAAACATTGAGTTAATTGATTGAAAATAATTTTGAATATTTAACCAATTATAATATACAAATATATTGATATAATACACCTATTAATTTTAGATCAATACATGATTACACATTTGTTTGTATTGACAGAATATTTTTCGTTTAATAATGAATATATAGAAGTAGTTTACTGAGTTGATAAGATGTTATAACTAGAAATACAAGAGTAGTAGATATTTATAAACAAGCATAACGTAGAAGGGCAAAAGAAGGAAAACAGTGAACTGTTTAGAAAGAAAAAGAAGAGACAAATCTTCAAATATTTCGTTTAGTTAGTTATTGACTCAGTTAAATTATTAACTTTAGTCCTCCGTTATTGACTCAATTATTGACTTTTTAATCCAAGCGGGATTAAAAAACATCTGGACAATGATAGTGAAAAGTTATGCTGATGTAAACTCTAATAATTTATTTAATTATAATAATTTTCCATAACTTATTCTGCTGATGCAGCAGAATATATTATAGAGGTGTGCGAATAGTTCGAATCGCATCGAATCGAATCACAGTAGATTCAATTCGATTCGTTTTCGAATCTAAAAGGTTCGAATTCGAATAGTTCGAGAATTTCGAATCACCAATGGTTCGATTTCGAATCGATCGCCTATTTTGATTGCTTCATTTATATCTTCCGCGCGACCAATCTTGTATCAGCGCATAATAAAGAAGCAGGAAAATTTGTAATGTAAATCCGGAAAATTTTGATTCGAATTTGATTCGTATTCGAATCGAAGAGGTTCGAATCGATTCGATTTGACGTGAAAATTTCAGATTCGATTCGATTTCGAACATGTTATCAAAGATTCGATTCGATTCGACTTGCAAATACTTGATTCGCACACCTCTAATATATTATTGATATTACGTGTACAATAGATTTTATATTAGTATTTAACATTATCTAGATATTATATAGTAATAATTATACTTTTTGTGAATTATTATTGGTGACTTGTGAATTATTTAAATGATTATTATTCCAATAATCATATGGTTTGTATAAAAAAGATTGATCAAGTGACTAGTTCACCTTTTGTATTCAACCAGTTCTAATCATTTCTAAATAGCAAATTGACTTTAGCCATTAAGCATTAATTATTTTTTTTACATATTAAGCGATATGATTACTGAAATAAAATATTTTTAGGCTGCTAGACAACAACTCGAAAGATTACCCAGAAGGCAGACGCAAGTGATCGGTTCTGTAAGTGGCGGCAGTGGGGGTGGCAGCGGGGGTGGCGGTGGTCATACTACTACTATGGGGACAACGAATAGTACGAGTAGTAATAATAATGCGACCAATGCGGCCAACCCGTCCGGTGTGTCTTCTATTAATTCACAGAATAATATGTCTCTATTACCCAGGTATGTATTTCTCTTTTAGATCTTCGTTAATTTTCGTTAATGATATACATATATTTCAAAGTTGTAGATACAAGATATTGTAAAATTTATTGATAGTCTTATTAAGTAAATAAATTTATTTAATTTCAAGTGCATTTTTACTCTTTTTTGTCAATCTATGTACTAAATGAATAGGACTACATGTTGTAAATAGTTGCCAAAAACTGTATTATAAATATCTACATATCTATTTCGAGCAACATTGATATGCATTTTATCATATATCAACATGGAGTATTTATAATTGAAAAATATATACTCGCCAGTATCAAAGAAATAAATGTATGTTTAATTGAATGAGTTAAACGATGAAAACGAATATCGTGATGTTCGATTATTTAATTTGGTAAATATGATTGTTCGTTTTCGCAGATGCATCATAACCACGCCGTCTGATTCGCAACTGCAAAGTATTGAACGCGAAAGTGCAAATAGGAGCCTTTTTGCACGTGAACTTATCGTCGGAACGCTTTCCCAAACATTGTCAGAATTGATGCAGCAGCAGTGCGCTGTGCAAACACCGGCGTCAAATGCGACTACTGCCACGACCAGTCCTGAAACACCAAACGCCAATACTTCTATTGTCTCTGCGAAAAAATTGGGAGTAACTCAGGAAGCGAAGAGGGAACAAGCGACAAGTAAACACGTGACATCACAGGCATCTATGCAACAAAAAGAATCGCATATTCTGCAGGCTGCTGCTGCTGCTACTACTGGCAGCGTAGGTTCAGGTCTGCAAAATCAGGGCTTATCCTCGAATCCTAATAGCATTGCAACGCAAAATCCACCTATAGTTCAAACATTGATGCATAGTGTATTACCTCAGCCATTGGTAAGCATCTATTTTTCTGGCAAATAATATAATATGTAAAAATACTTATAAAATTGAGCATAATAGAGACATAAAAGGGATGAAAATAATATATGATATATTTGGAACTCGATGTAGCAATTTCTAGCATCTATATCTTTCCCTCACAAATTTATCTCTCACTTCTATCTAGTTTTGCTATCACTGTATAATGCTTACATCAATGTTATTTTGATACATGCTATATCTAGTTCCAGACGTGACATTGTCGAAACGACAACTGATCCACGGTAGAAAATCGAAATAGTCCTCATAGAATTTCGTGTGACTTAGGTACTGCAGCAACCACTGCCGCCACCAATTAGGAATACTGGTACCGGAACTATCAGGGAACCGATAGCAGCTCCGGCGCCTGCTTACCTCAGAGGTGGAGTTGGCTCGGTCGGAGTAACAGGCTCTTCGCGTAGGAAGCCAGTTAGGGCAGTAGATGGCAGAAACCAATCTACGGAACCGCCACCCCCACACTAACCCCTCCTTAGCCCATGTACCCATCCTCCACCCTGATTCCTCACACAGGATCCCTTAGCACTAGTCCTAGCACTGTTTAGAACACCTCATCATTATTGTTATTATTATAATATTATATATTAATAATTATTCGAAACGCCCTCTCCTTTCCTTCTCCTTCTCATCCTCGTCCTTATCCTCATCCTTTTGTGCCCTAATGCTATTACAATTTTCCCGAACTTTAATCTCGCCATTTTTGCTGTTACGTGACATGGAACAAGGGCAAGGGATGATTCGCTGGCCACTGCGGCATATTTGCGAATAATGTACATAACTCACTTCTTGCAGTCATGCTCGAAATATATAGAGTTTGTTCGCGTGTACTACTCTTCTTCAATGAGTCTTGCCACGTTCTTCCACGCTGACGTGCTACCACGATACGGCGTTACCTTTTATCCGCTGGAGAGCAGGTGTTTGCGAACCAACAAAAATGTATTGTAAAAAGAAATTCTTACGAAGACAAAGTGACATTAGCGTTTATTTGTTCGGTTATTGAGACATCGGAGAATAGTACGAACACACAAGAATCAATCAGATACTTGGATCAATATACTGACATATGCTGATAGTACATATTGATCCAATGATGGCAAACGAATGTATACGAGAATGTAGCTTTTCCATATTGCCATTTTGTGTATATTATACATGTTTGTCGTCACGATACAAAGTGCAAGAGATTTCACCGATATACATACCCGATGCAAATCGAACAATCGACCGCTAATGTGCTATGTACTTGAAAACAATACGCATCCCCTTTTTCAGAAATACACGAATGCAAAATCATGCCTGGGCTGGTCCGTAATACTAACGCTTTTAAATTGCTTTAACCTACAGATAACTTCTCTGGCGCACTAATAGTGAAAAAATAATACACAAAACGATTGTAGGAACGAATGTCACGAATGGTATAACAGTGCAGAGAACAACGTTACTGCATATTTTTCAGATGACTACTTAGATTATAATTCTCGTTATAATAGACTCCTGTATGCTTTACAATCAATAAATCATTGGTATAATGTACAAGAAAATCATTTATAGTCTATAATTATCATTATCATTCGTAGTCTACACGAACTTCCTTTATCTTTTAATTCATTTGAGTAAAGCTCATTTGCCGTGCGCATTTTGCATATGCCAAATAAAAGAATTTACGAAAAGAATGGACAGATGTGTTGAGAATAAAATTTTATATATTAGACTCTCCTAAACAGACGTTTAATCGAATTAGATTTAATTTAATAAAAATTATAAATCGGTACTAGCGGACCATCCCTTGGCATATACACATGGTATAAAAAGATGATGTCGTAAAGTGAAGAGATTACATTTAGATATTATAAATTTATTATTTTATGTCGGCCTTTAAGTTAACATTTCAAAAAATGTGGTATCTGACGCTTATTAAATGTATTTTAACATTTCATTAATATATTTAAATACTGTTCGTCAGATTATTAATTTTCCGATTATTGTATATTATGTAATTTTACATTAGATGTATGACTTGGCGCACAGAGTGGAGGAATAAAGTTTCTTTTAAAATTAATCACTCCATTTTAAGGCACTAAACAATTGCAGTAACTGTAAAAAATTGTTTTCTATCAAAATCATACTTATATATCTATACGTTTAAAAAGCAGTTAGGTAAACAAATTTTTCATTTCGTGATTCGGTAATAGAAAATCTTTAAATTTTTCTTTTTTCAATTTTGTCAAAAACAAGATAAGTTTTTCAAATACACCTAATATTTTAAAATAGAAATTTATTTATTTATTTCTTCTATAAAACACACGCAAAGATAACATCGGTAACATTGTATCGGATTGCGCGTGCGATGCATACGGATGCATCTGTAAGGTTTACTGAAAGTAGAAAATTTCGAAGATGCTCGTATACATCAGCATTATCTACTTTTTTCTTTTCTTCAAGTACTTATATTTTCTTTCCCTTTTTTTGCATGTTTACGTACATAATCTCTCTTGCCCTGTCATCAATGTTCTTGATCCAAATCGTCTTTCACCTAAGATCCTATGTGAGCGTGTATTTGCAAGATGTGGTGGTTCTGCAAACCATGCAGCGTTTTACAAAGTGCGCAAAAATGATATATACACGCCGTGTAGATCCATGAGAAAAAAAAAAAGAGTTAAAAATATTTAGTGTGCGAATCTATTATGATAGAGTATGAACTTCAGAGCTTGACCATCTTATTTTCTGTGCGCAAGGTCGAGAAACTTCAAAACTAAATTTAAAAGAAAAAAAATAGAAAACAGACTGTAAAGGAAACCTGTTTAACTTTTAATTGCCGTTTCTCCGATGTTTATCTAATCTTGAATGTTTTGCTTGTGTCTCTCTACTTGTACTCGACATATGTATACTTTGAACGAGTGTGTTTTTTTAAAATAGTTATTCACGATCTTGTACTTTGTAATTAGTTGCAATTTACGAAGAAATAGATCCGAAACGTAATAAAACGGGGTGCACTTAATTGCCTTAATGCAGGATGCCTGAAAAATTAATGGGAGGAATCGACAGCCCTCTTTGAGAAGCGGATGTGCCTGCATTGCGAAAGTCTTTGCGCATGATGCTCCGTGATGAAGTTAATACTGTACTGAGCTAATCTTAATAAACGTATGCGTATGTAAAATTATCAAATTGCGGATATTGAGCGAATTTATTGCACCGTCGTACGTTACGAACTGAGTGTTCAAATCAACAGTGATTCACGCCTAATCCGGGAGTTTGTGTTCAGGAACGAAGCAAGACTCGAATACAGATGTAGTTTCTTGATTTTCGCCAGTTTTCGTCGGTTTCTACAATCGATCGGAAGCTACATTCTTCTCTGAATTCAAATCCAAATACGAGACACTGCGCGATTTTTTTTTATTCACGTGCGAGAAATTACGTTTCCCTTGTTTCCACATCACTGTCTCATATCAATTTTCCCCTTTTCTCTTCATTTCAGGTACCTCTACCTGTTATTTCGCGGCGCGATATGCCATATTATTATTGCGAGATGATTTTTAAAAGATTCTACAAGAGCATAGACTTTTTTCAGATTAAAAGTTATCAGCTCTTTCCAGCTATTGTCAACCGAGACTCGATTTGTGAATTTTAGAATGTGCTTCGCAAATTGTGAAGCGAACCATGTAAAGGAAAGAATTCAGAATTCGGCGGGTTTATGCAAGTAAATATTTCGCGATTGTCATAAAATGCATCCCGAACAGAACGGAATCGAGCGCAATAACGTCATTGTTCCCCAAAAGGAAGAAAGCGTACGACATTTCCCTTCCTCGTTTCTTTTTTTCATCGGATTGTCTCCTTTTCCCCACGAATAATGTTTTGATTTGTATTTACTATATTTTACGTACTGTTGTCTATCATATAAGTGAATTATACATATATATATATATAGACAGATAGATAGATAGATATAGATAGAGATGCACAGAAAGAGAGAGGCAGATGTGCACGTGTTCATGTACGTGCTAGCCGTTTCCTGAATACGCGTCACGTAATTAATTATGTTTGCGCTGAAGCAAATCTAAAGTAACGATGCAGTTGTAGGTGATGAAAGATGCGATGGAATTAAAAAGAAGAAAAAAGAACAAGCAATGAAAGATAGAGCTTAAAGAGCGAACACTCAGAAGAAAAGTGGATTCTGTTAAGTCTCGATAATTAACTCTGATTGTATTACGCTCTTATTATTGTACCGTTTCTTAACGTTAATCGATCATTAATCTAATAATCCTAAGGCTTGTCTAGATCCGCGGCCCGACGTGGTGCCCTGATTGTAATATATTAGACAATTATCGATGATTTGAAAACGGAGGGAATGTCGTTGTGGCGTTGCGCATGCATGTCGAGTGGAGATGAAACCGCACTCAATTATTATGTACTGTAAAGACATAAGAACGTTTATTCTTATGTGCATATATGTCCTCTTCATTAAAATGATTTGTTTGACGTTATCTACGTTGCGGTAGCTATTGCGTTTCCGTTGCGTTTCTGTTAGCGCGTGAGAGAAGATATCTTTCGCAGTTATCTTCCTCACGTTTCACTTTGTCTTCTTTAAATTGAGGTGATTTCGCGGACATCTCGCTCGCTTAATGACTTTACGAATTAGCGAATATTACGGCATGCCTGTACGAAATGTCGAGAGCGGGAATAATGTACATAGAATATATAAACGAGTAATTTTTCGCGTGAACGATCGCATGTAAAAACGATGGCGATCACCGCTCGAAGAGGATCGTAGATCCATCATCGTGGACCGTGATGCGTCAATCGAATTCGTTGCAATGCGATAACTGGTATCGCTTTTTTATAAACGGAAGAACAGGGAACGATTTCGCAAAGAGAGTTATCGAGTCGTTTTCGTTTGAGCTGTACATTTTATTCCGCTTTTAAAATGGCCTCGTTCGGCTTCAAGTATAGGAGACGTAACGAGGCGTGTAATTGTAGAAAGCATGCTTATCGTTTTCGGCCGGACAGGCTCGTGATCAAGAGCGAAACAAAAACTATATATATATATATGGAATTCTGGAGTTCTTAAAACGTTTGTCGAAGTTTCACTCTTGTAGATTTTTCTTAATCTTCATTGAAGAAGGTTCTTTCATTGTCTCGTATCATCTATCTCGCTGTAATTCGTGTCACGAACCAGAATTCCAATAAATATAATTAAAATATCTAACAAAGCGTCACTTTTTCAATAATTCACGACTCTAGTTCACGATATGGTCCCGCTATTGATTAATTAAAATTAAGCGCGGAGATTGATGTAATTTCGGTGAGTCTGATCTCTACATGGAGAGGGAATCTTTAGCAGAGCTAATGTCCCAAAAAATATAAGAGAGATTTGTGAAAATTTGAACTCAAGCGAAATTATGCCGATTTCAATCCCGATTAAGACGCAGTTAAGGATTTCGATTTCCGATTAATTTCAATAGCGTACTACCCCTCACGAGCCGTAGTCAAAATACAAAAAGAAAGAGAGAGGCAAGATAAAGCATGATAAAGGAAAAATCTTAGAAGCTAGAGAAGCCGTATGTAATAGATGTATAATTGGTAGAAAGGAGAGAATATGCTGATGATAGTTGTTGATTCCCCCAGAAGATTCTAGATGCAAGTTCGCCATTGCATTGCTCTTCTGAAGAAACAGGATGCGATGATATGCAAAGGAATACAAGAAAAAAAAAAGAATCCCGGACGAATCCTCACCCGGAGAAGTTTTTTTTCCCCCGATATACAAAGCACAAAAGAAGATCGTTATGACTGGTGTTCTAGTTGCATCATGCAAGGTACTTGTGCGATAGACGATGGTGTTAATTAGAGTTTGCACATTTTGTCGCACCCACGCAGGATCATCTTTTACGCGGCGCCTGAGACGCAACTCATCGTCAGATTGATGACGCCGGACTGAACTTAATTTTGTAGACAAGAGGAAAGTGAACTGATCATGTCTCGGGGAAGAGGCTTAATTAGTTACGGGCGTAATTATCGCCGATTAAATGGACTTCTTTACTGTCGAGAATCCATAAGAGTTTTTTCTTCGGACCCAACTTCAATCAGGAAGAGAAGAGTTCTAGGAGCGACATTTCGCTGAGGACTCTTTCTCCACTTCTATTGAAAATGAATCGTCGTAACCACGCGAATTGTCGCAGTTGAGGTAATTCTTCGCAGATTTTTACCTGACTTTTCGGTCGACGACGCTACGCGAACACATACGAATGCACGAAAGTGAGAACGTGTGAATGAGCGAGAGAAAGAAGAAAGAGAGGATGCGTTGATAAACCGGGAGCCGTTGCGCGTTGGCGCGCAGCTCTTTGAAGTAGCGGGAAGCTATTGACGAGCAAATTACTGCTAAGTACCAATAGGAAGAATCCAAGTGAAGTCTTATACATAATGATTGTCGAAATGTAAATTGTGTTTGGTTGTGTATCTTGTGTTATACGCCTTTGACGCTGAATATAATGGAAATTCAATCAAAGACCCGTGTCTGCTGGCTCTCCCTCCCTGCTAGTACGTCTTCAGACGAAGAGATCGAGATGATCTTCAGTCCAATCTGTATACTTCTTCACGGTCTGACAAAAGCGGAACCACGCGTATCAATTTCTATCATTTGTTGTGCATTTACACAATTGTATTACTGTGTTATGCATTTTTGTTAATCAACATCGCGCTATTAAAGTGTACAGTTATATACATTTATAACAGTATCAATTTATACATCATTGTAATGGCTGTTGAAGGTTTCGGGTAGAGTCCTAAGGTTTGTTTTCTATTCCTGAACTGGCTGCACTAGTTCAGAATTTATCTTTTTCCTTTCAATGTGGAGTAAAAAGGATAAACTCTGAACTAGTGCAGCCAGTTCAGCTAAAGAATAGACCTCTAGATAAATAGAGGAAGCGTAACCGGCTGCTGATTGGTCTCTACCATTTTTTCTATGTTCAGTTAGATAGAAGAAGTAGGCTCAGTTAGATAGAAGAAGAAGGAAAATATCAGACAGTCATTGGAAGCTTTCCAGCAAGAGACATATATCGACACAGGAGTCATTCTATTTTTGTCTCACTGAATATCAAACAAGGATAGAATGATTCCTGTGTCGAATATGTGTCCCTTGCTGGAAAGCTCCCATTTTCTCTACAAATAACGTCTATATATATGCTCGCTTGCGCTTCTTTACTTATCTAGAACTCTATAGTTTCGGATATCTCTTCGTTGATTCTTAAATCTTTTCCAAACGTCCCGCGCTTGGGGGCACATGCGTAATACGCTTCGTATCTCTTCATGCATATGTGGGTGCATTCGTTTACGCATTGGCTGCCGCAGATGTATCATTTTATCTTTGTTGTTCACCGAATGTTAAACAAGGATAAAATGATACATCTGCGGCAGCCAATGCGTAAACGAATGCACCCTGTATGTACGTATCCAAAGATGCATATACACGTGTACGCACGTTACAATAGAAATGAAGCTACATCGATTTTGCCTATTCGGAATGTATGCGCATTATATTTAAGCATTAGACGTTAATTAATTTGGATGTTAAATGCCGACAAATTTGAATATCGGTGCATCGATGTAGACTATCGTACATACACCTGGAATTGTGTCATACGTATTCGCTGCACAGTGCACACATACGCATGCATGTACGGTGCGCCGAGATAATGAAGATGATCACGCACGAGATAACTTTAGATGCTTTGTGCGCACATGGTTCGTTCACTTGTTCGAATAGCTGCCAGATCGTTGCACAGTGTTCCGGGAGGTTTACTGAGAATGGCTTCGCTCGAGAACGCTAAGAAAATTGCGGCTTACAAAGCCGTGAACGAGTATGTTCAGGTAAGTTGATTTACTTCAGAAAAATTGTGCGATCGAACTTTTCTATCAGAGGTTATATTAATATTTCAACGAATTGTCTTTCAGAGTAACACTGTCGTCGGGATTGGCAGCGGTTCCACTGTGGTTCACGCTGTTCATAGACTTGGTAATAAGGATATTTAATATTTATAACTATATTTTATGATTGAAAATTGTTTCATTAAAGATTCATGTTTCAAGCATTGTAATTTAGTTATTTTAGTATTACCTCGACATTCTCATATTTTTTAAATAGAAACATAAAGGCGTTTTGTTATACTGTTTCTGTATCAGATATATGAATTTTTTATATAAAAATTTAATATAAAAGGAATGTGTGTATATAAAAAAAACTTGAGATATCTTCTTGCAATTAATTCAATTGCTGTTGCGCAATGCAACACATTAACATTGCTAACAGGAAATTATTTTTTTACATTTCATTTAATTTTAAATGTCAAAAATGTCAGTATATTTTATGTATAATTTTTTAAATTATGTTAATAAAATGTATAGCTAAATTTTAAAATTTTATCTTCTGTATTGCCTACATCAGCATATTTTTACCCTCATTATACCATTAGAGACAATTAAAACTTTTACTTGTTAAGATACAATATGTAATAATCTTTTATTCCTTGATACCAGATTATTGCTTATACCAGATATTGTTTCTAAAAATTAACTTCTTACAGTTTACAAGATATATAAAAATTTTATTTTCAGCTGAGCGTGTCAAAGAAGAAGGACTCAGTCTAATATGTGTTCCTACGTCATTTCAAGCTCGTCAACTTATACTAGATAATCATCTAACCTTAGGCGACTTGGAAACTTATCCACAGGTAATTTTTAAATACTTTTTCTCTATATCAAATATATATATATACATATTTCTTATTATATATTCTTATAAATACAATGTGAACACAGCTGGATTGTGCAATTGATGGAGCAGATGAAGTTGATGCTGAAATGAATCTGATCAAAGGTGGTGGAGGATGTTTGTTACAAGAAAAAATTGTTGCTTCCTGTGCCAAGCGGCTTATCATCATAGCAGATTATACGTAAGTATTGTTGCATCTATTAGTATTGAGTTTGTTATAATCGATTTGGTATATAATTGTATATTGACAATAAACTTTATGTTACAGAGATTATATAATTCATTTTTACATTTCTTCTTACATTTCAGAAAAAATTCACAAAAGCTTGGCGAGCAATATAAGAAGGGAATTCCTATTGAAGTAGTTCCTATGGCGTATGTGCCAATTCAACGTAGAATTGAAAGCACATACGGAGGAGTTGCGAAAATCAGAATGGCCGTCGCAAAAGCTGTAAATATATTTATAATATATTTTCATTATTAGTAGATACTCTAGATTATTATTAAATCAAGCAATATAAATAACATACAGATAATTTACATGTTACTTGTGCAGGGTCCAGTAATAACAGATAATGGTAACTTTATTCTGGATTGGAATTTTCCTCAAGACTTGACTAATTGGAGCAAAATTAACGAGGAAATATCTTTGATACCAGGAGTCATAGAAACTGGTCTATTTATAAATATGGCCACGAAAGCTTTCTTTGGCATGCCGGATGGCAGTGTAAAGGAACAAACCTCGAACATTCGAAAGATTTAGTGTATATTAATGCGAGTTACATTTTATCATTATTGAGCAACAACTGTTCAGTAACCGACTGATAATGCTGTCAGATGGATTCTCGATAACCTTCTATGCAACCTTGCCTTTCATTTTGCTGTACACATCATTCCAATTGCGTTATCATTGCTGTTTTTCTATACCTTTTTTAATATTTCTGTTATATGTACGCCATTTATACATATTAGGTTTTATATTTTCTTTATTAATATTATGTAAATTTGTAATTATTTTTAATGAAAGCATATATTTTAAGAACAAATCACTCAATCTTCAAAGTATATTTTGTAAGTATAAATAATAAGAATTTTTACATATAACATATATCAGATAAAATGTTTATCTCGAAGTACAAAGTTGTACAGCCATAAAAACAAACACGAAATAAATATATATATTTTTATACAATTCTTTGTATCTAATTTCACACATTTTATAGATAAAAAAACGAGAATAATTGCATATATAAATAATAATCACACATATGTACACAAGATCTTATTTAAATTTTATATTATTTTGTAATATTTTTCATATTATTTATGTGTATATAATTTTTCGAATAACATTGAACAAATAAAAATCTACAGTACGCCAACTGTATATATGTGGTAGCCAGATTATTATAAATCCGTCTTTTTATAAAACATCTAGGCGTTTTATAAAGTGCGGCCATATTCTCAAATGATGGTTAAAAATGAAATATTTTACAATCTGGCTAAGAATTTTAGTCGTTTTATAAAACGCTAACAAGCGACCCCCACATTGTTAAACGCGACGATTTGTACAACGTTTTAGATTCTGGCTGGTACAATTTAGTCATTTTATGAAATGTCTTTGTGTAGAACAGCCATTTATAAAAAATTAATAGGTGATTTTGTGTATTTCATTATGTGATTATGCCCAGACGTTGTTTTATCAATAAAACGTGCTTTTATAGCGGGGTGCAGGAGGAGGGGCTTCCCCTGCATCCCGCATTAAAAAAATCATATCCTAACTGCTTCAACCGCGAAGATATTAAACTAAAATGCTCAGACGTTGTTTTATTGATAAAAGCCCCTCCCCCTGCACCCCGCTATAAAAGCACTTTTTATTGATAAAACAACATTTGGGCATAATCACATAATGAAATACACATAATCACATATTAACTTTTTATAAATGGCTGTTCTATAAAGACAGTTCATAAAATGATTAATCTAAAACGATGTACAAATCATCGCGTTTGACAATGTGGCGGGTCGCTTGTTAGCATTTTATAAAACGACTAAAATTCTTAGCCAGATTGTAAAATATTTCATTTTTAACCATCATTTGAGAATATGGCCGCACTTTATAAAAGGCCTAGACGTTTTATAAAAACGACGGATTTATATATATATATATATATATATATATATATATATATAATAATCTGGCTACGACATATACATTTATACAACGTGAAAAATTTAAAAATTAAAAAAACCGGTTTAATTATACTTATTCAATCATTATTGATATTAAAAATGTTATATGATTAAAAGATTTGATCTCGCAAACTACAAAAAAAAATCGCCCGAACAGGGACTCGAACCCTGGACCCTCAGATTAAAAGTCTGATGCTCTACCGACTGAGCTATCCGGGCGACTAAGAGATGTGAGGGTTAATATTGTACTGTATCTCGCCCAATTGAAAACTTCTGTATGTATATGTATGCATATACGTATATTGTGTACATTACAATATAATAATTAATATTGTATTAAATAAAACCTATAATATGTAATTAAAAGATTTAATATTAATGTAGATAATACACAAGTTGTTCCGTTTTCACCTTTTCCATAAAGCTTAGAAAAAATTGATAATAATTTATTTTATAAAAAATAAATTTTTTATTTTTGAAATCAGAAATTGTTTTTAAAAATCTAAAATTTCTATTTATGTCATTGTATATTTTAATATACAGCAAAAATGTAAAGAATTGAGTGTCCGTGAATTAAAAAAGATGTACATGTTAAAGTTTTTTGTTTTCTAATTTATTTAAGCAATGCCTATTATCAACAAACGCTTTTGAGAATCAGCGTGTTAAGTACTTCCGTATAAAATCTAGACTGCTATAAATGTATTTATTTTCTTTTATGCGAGCCGGCTATACATATTTTACATAAAGCGCATCTCTTATTCATAAGTGAACTATCATCCAGTAGCTATAAGCATTGATTTACTGTCTTGCGTCGTTAATTTAGCAGTAACGTTTATATCTGTCATAAAATCAAAAGTCGTCTTTATTTAAATAGACTGGTGATTTTATTATATCGTTTATCATTCAACTTTTAATCATGATAATTACGAAGCTACATATATCTTCCGGAAGAAGCATTTTTTCATGATTTAAAATAAAATATTGAGTTTGTGTCACGATTTGAAAATCTCAAATAAAATTTTAAGATATGGCAAACGGTATTTTGTTCCTTATAATTAAATCTTTATCGATTAAACTTTTAAAATAGAAAAAAGAAATTTATTGACAAAATGGTGACAAAGAAACAAATTTCTTCGAAAATTTCTATTTTTTTACAATCTTTTGAGGAAATAAAAATTTTTTCTAACAATAATTAATTTATACAAAATTTAATTACAAAAAATTTAAGAAAAAGGAACATTCTAGTTTCTATTATCGTTTTTGAAAAATCGTTTGAGATAAAATTGACTTTTTGATAATATTGAACCATATCTCATCTTTCCTTTCACTATTTCATTGGCTTCTGTAAAAGATTACAGCGCCTTCATTTGGCCGCTAGGAAGGTTTCATTTTTTTATATTATTAAAATACATTAAACTTAATTGTAATTTTCGTCAAATCTATTAGCGGCTTTTCTAGCAATCTTACGAAAATTTTATCGACGGTGAATGTGTTAAGCAAAAGGAAAAGAGAAAAAGGAAAACGTGAACAGCCACTGGCCGACCAGGTTGAATGACCTAATCGTAACTCAGCGGGTTCTGATGTGAGAATGGTGTAAGTACTTAACACCGGCTGTTTTTTCTACGATTTTTACACAGAGACTCTTATCGGCCGACCTGCTATACTTCGTCGCTTCCTGGCATCGATTTAATCGACACTAATCCTCAGTTCCGATACCCTCGCTTTCAACTTCTTTTTGCATAGTCCAGGCTCTCGTTTGTTGTGTGTAAGTATGCGATAAATCATGCTCACGTAGAGCGCTAGAAGGAGGTATTTACCTCAGGTTGCCTCATCTTTCACGTGTAAAGCTGAAGAGCGGAGCATTAATTTTTATTTGTCATCCCATTGCGATAGTCATATTATTGTAGACGTTCCTTTTTTCTTTAACTTGCCCCGATTGTTTGCACAAAATTCTATTTGCATAATTTCACATATAACGACGACAACTGACATTTATGCACATCTAATTTCTAGTAAACGTTATAGACATTCCTGAAACATTCCGTTCGTATTCCAAAAGTTCCGTATATACCGGAATAGTAGAGAAATGTTCACAGAACGTTCAAATTATCGTAAAATATTCAGAATATTTTATTGCCGGTATTCATATAGTCCTTTCTTATTTTAAGACTGTCTTAAATATAGTCTTAAGATGTCATAAGCCAATCACAGAGCTGTATTAGCATCTTGAGATATTACTTAAGACGATCTTAAAATAAGAACGGACTATGAATACCGGCCTATGAACACTACTTGTATGTGCAATAAGGAATATTTAGTGTAGAGGATCTGATTAGCTGTGCACGTGACAGGAATCGGTGCCAATATTGTCGGTAACGGCTCGAGGATAGGCTGAGTTTTAACCACAACCGATAGCGTTATACACATCGTGCATTACATTCTTATATTCGAGTCAGTGTTGCATCATCCAATATTGTATTCATCTTAATTATTTGCGTTTCATACTCAGTGTCGGGGTCGTGTCTCGTACAATTACGAAGAAGAAGAATCTTAACTACAGGGCGAGACGGATGTTTCGTGGCATCTTTTGTACACGCATCTATTACGTGGCTATTACGCGTTACTTGTCTGTACGGCGGTCTATTGTCTTTAATCTCTATAGATTATTTTAAGAAAATGATTTTATATAAATTTAGATGGTACTCATATTTATATATATCTTTAAATAAATGAACCATATTCCTAAATGAATAATTTATTTATTTATAAATGAATAATAATATTATACCATCTAAATAATTTATAAAATCGTTTTCTTAAAATAATCTTTACTGTATAATATATCACTCTGAATATATGGTGAAATATACGTGGGATATCCTCCGAATGTTTTTCATGCAT